>JAPZDV010000004.1:1669088-1682673 GCA_029814665.1 Acanthurus lineatus | reverse complement strand
AAGATCAAATCATTGTTTCAGTCAATTTTCAAAAAAAGTTGCTAAAAAAGCTTGACACAAAAGATTTTCTGCTTTTCTTCTCTCACTTCTCACTGGAGACTGGATTTTTTTTGCATTCTGGACTGAATGAACACAAGATGGTTAAAAAGATCACCCTTGGCTTTGGGAGTTTGTAATTTAAAAAGAAATTTGGGGTATTATTTTACAATTTTCTGACATTTTAGTGGCATGACCTTTTATTTTGTATTAGATGTTTGATCAAATTAAACCAGTGGTAAACAGCTTTAGTAGCGTCATTGCATAAAATTATCTTCACACTACACTCACATGTTGTTAAATCTCCTACATTTAATGGCATTATTTTTACAATTTGTGCTTTTAAGAATGATGTTTATGGATCAGATTTTTTTTCTTACTTCACTTTTATTACTCTGAGGAAACAAGATCAGCTCTCTCATAATGAAAGAAACACTGATCAGCTGTTTTATGTTTAGGGTGTTTTTTATGATTTTATGATAATTTTTAAAAAACAGTCCATTTTAAAATAAGGTCCAGTTGAAAACAAAGAACTGAAAAAATCAGTACAAATATTCATATCAGCTTAAAGCAGTCTAACTGTATCTTAAGCTATTTTTATGTTAACACACAGGTATATCAATTCATGCAATTAGGGAAAAAGACAGGGATACAGAAATTAATTGTTTTCTTTATGTATAATCTCTCCTGGTGCAGTCGTCTGTGTCAGGCTCATCCGACTCTGCGGACCATAGATATGTTCACCTTCAGAGGACCTTCTCAGGTTGGAGACCGACTGCTCCTAAGGGCCATTGTCAACAATGCCTTCAAAACCAGGTATTTGTATGTCCAGAAGCAACCATAAAAGTACAAAATACAAAATCAGATTATATATAAATTACTGATGGTTGTGAAGACAACAGGTCCATATTAAATTGAATTATCTGATTTGTGTCCTGCAGCATCGAGGTGGGGGTGCGTGCAGAGGCCTATCACAAGGAGGGACCTAACCGACACATAAACTCTGCTTTCATGATCTTTGAGGTGCTTGACAGCCATGGGAAGCCATGTACATTACCACGGATACGACCTGAACCGCTGGTGAGTTAGCCAACAAAATTAAGGAAGGAAGAATATTGGTTACCTCACGGTGATTTTATAGACATTATGATCTGATTTAGCAAGATATTTCACAAATATATATAAAAGCACAGACGGAGACCTGTACATTCATGTTTTTGATGGTGGGATAAACTGTAGCATACAAATCAAACCCATGTAAGCATGGTAAGAACATACAAACTACACAGAAAGACCCCTTCTCAGCCAGGAATCCAACACTGGCCCCTCTAGCTGTGACAGTGCAAACCCTGGAGCCAGGGTGTTGCCCATAAAAGGGTTCAAAGACACTGTGTAGCTGTGTTGAGCTGAGGATGAGTTTGATGATGACTCTTCATAGGTTCAGTAGACCTGGTAATTTTATCCATTGTTAATATTAAAAAAATGGTAAGTGCTGCTTTAAGTCTTTAATCAGGAGTAGAGCTTTGACTGTAGCTATAGTTGCCCCAATTGCAGGCCTGGTGTGCCAGGTTTAATTCCACTTAGATACACTCTTTTTGTCTCAAAAAAAAAAATTCTAAGATATAAATAAGTAAGACTGTAATTATTAAAGTATCCATGTCACAGAAATTTTAAATACCAAATTAATAACATTGGATTGCTACTTTCAAAGACTATTAATGCGTAATAGTCTAGCCAGGTTTAAGCGTGTGTTCTTCAATTTGAGGCACTTGTGGCAGGCACAACAAAGATCACAGCTATAAACTTAACTTGACTAAACACATTATAAGAGTGTTGATGGAAAAATGGCACCAGTTGTAAACCCTTCAAGGAGCAGCCCTGTGTTCTCCGAAGCAGCTCTTATCATAGAGTCCTAATCCTACATACATATGTCACACCAACAACTGTTCAACAACAGGGTGAAAGGGGCCATGTTTATGGAGAAACATATAAAGTTAAAGATAAGAGCATTATAAAAAATAACAGACCCAACCAACCTGACTGCAGCCTTCACAGGTTTCTACACTTTCTTGTACACCATGGGCCAGATGTGTGTATGATGTCTACACAATAAAACTGAGCATACACCAATTCATGACATTTTCAGTGATAGTTTTTTTCCTGTAAAGTCAGGATCTTTTAATGTGTAAAACAGAGCTGCATGTGTGGCTTAATAAATCAAAGGAAAAGAATGTGTGCGTATTTTTCTTTTTTGTGCACACAGTTTTTGTTGGGAGTCTTCACAGAGTTTAATGCATCTGGTTGCATTTGGCAGTTACACTCTTGGATCGCTTCAGCTGCCAAATGTTTGCTGTCTGATGCACAGAAAGACAGCTTACAGCTTTGAGAGTAGAGGTTTTTTCTCAGCTCAGCCAGGGAGACTTTAGATTTCAAACAGAAAATCTTGCTCACAACTTGGATGTTGAGCTAGAGAAATATATTGAATTGCATGATGGGAAATGTAGAATCCACTGTCTTTGGACCAATGGTAGAAAATAAAAATCTGAATATCTTAACCTCTACCAACACATTTTAACACATTTCATATGTGTTATTTATAAGTTGCCAGACTTTATGAAAGTGCAAAACTTAATTATTGGAGTGTCCCTTTGATTTAACGACAACCCCAATGTCTAAAAATGCTGCTTTAAGCATCTTTTTTTCAAACAACACTATTATGTGCTGGAAGAGACAGATGCAGAAGATGGACAGATGATTTGGGGTGTTAAATGTAGCCCCCTTTCTCCCTGTCTTTTATTTACAGGAAGGGGAGAGGAGGTTTCGAGAAGCCATAGCAAGGAAGAAGATCAGATTGGACAGGTAATCTGTCTACTTCTGTGAAGAGTATACAAATAGAATAAACTGAAATTGAAATTGAATTGAAATTGACATTGAAGAATGCATACTTTTTCAACTTTTAGATACTCCTGTATGCCAGAGGTCATATACATAGTACTAAGATTTTAGTTTGTTGAGATCAGAAATTAGAGGGATTGAAAAGTTGGCTACAGGAATGTCTTTGTTGAATAGAGCCCTCCTCAATCTGTAGAGATTATATCACTCCAGTTTTCACACTAAAGTCATGCTTGAAACATGTAATCACTGGTCTACAGGCAACCAATGGCCAAAAAAATCATATAATACCTTGATATCTAATGTTCAGCTCATGGGAGACAGTTCCAGTAGATATAGATAGTAAGATTTATCTTTTCTTCTGGGATGTAAAAACACAATAAAGATATAAGCTAATCTCCCCCCATGTGACAGTTGTGGTTATAGATTGACATTTATGTATTCATGCAGTTAACTTTTAAAGGGTATAATCAATCAGACAAAGAGTATATTCAGCATAAACAGGACTATGTAACCCCTCAATTTTATTATAATTATCATGCTTAGATCACTTCCAGGTATCATAAATTGTTGTAATTGCTCTCATTTTTTTGTTTCAGAAAGTACATTATCTCCCACAAACAGGGCGAGGTTCCTTTGTCTGTGCCGTGGGACCCCACAAACCAGGTGAGGACCAAAGTCCAGGAATCACTCAACAATTAAATGTACCGTGAAAAGCTCTTTAGCGAGAGCTCTTGAAAGATACAAACAGGCTGAGGACAACAACATGAGAGATGACTTAAAACAAACAAAAAACATACTGTCATACTGCTCTATGTGATCACAAGAGATTTGAACTGACTGAAGGCCAGCTTCCCATTCTCAATAC
Organism: Acanthurus lineatus; assembly: GCA_029814665.1. NCBI lineage: Eukaryota > Metazoa > Chordata > Actinopteri > Acanthuriformes > Acanthuridae > Acanthurus > Acanthurus lineatus. The sequence continues at coordinate 1,678,877 of JAPZDV010000004.1, read as the reverse complement.
TGACATGGTGGTTTTTGAGGATTAAATAATACTAGGACCCAATGTAGTGTAAGCTTGTCTATATTAGGAAGACATGCAAGATCCTAAAGTGGCATGCTACGAAGTGCTTTGTTTATAACCATAGTCTATAATTGGTGCAAGGTTCACTGGACAGTTTACTTTCTGCGGTTCTGACAAAATGCCATTGCTATTTAGGACTTACTTCATTAATGTGCTTATTTTGCCTGGTATTCGCATGGCATCTTCTGCTGCATGTGTGTCTCCAGGTGTATCTGAGCTATAACAACGTTTCAGCTCTAAAGATGTTGGCTGCTAGAAACAACTGGCGCCTCAGCTCCGAGAAGGACAAGGTACCTTCTGTTAACTTCTTGAAAGGATTTTTGTTTTCTGTATGAGTGTTTTTAGTAACTCCCACAAGGCACTGGATGTTTTTTAAAGGGATTCTTTGTTTCCAGGTTTTTCTTTACACACTGGAGCAGAAGTCCGTGTTGAGTTTTAGAGTGGAAGCAGAGGTTGATGTTCCTGCTCACAGAGCCTTTTGTCTGCTTGCTGAGCTGAGCAACAGACCAAGCTGGGACACACATTATCAGTAATGTTTTTCACACACACACATGCTAATACAAACACTCATACAGTAAACACTGTTATTAGAGATGCAGGTAAAAAGCAACTCTTTATCTGAATGTGGACTGAATAAATAGCCTTGTATGATTCAGTACTGTTGTTTAATCTGCTCTCATCATTACTGTAGCTTAATTTTTTGTACTTCTTTCACAGCTTTGTGTGCCTCTCTTTTTTATACAACAGAAATTTTGCTCACAGTTTCCATTGGATATATTTTTCTGAAGATTGTGCCAGTCTTACAGAAAATAATGTCAGTGGTTCAAACTCAACATCAGGCATGTTTCTTTAGCCCTAGAATCCCTGTTATCTGGTTAAATGTATTCATTGTGCTGCATAAGAACATGATTCAATCTGTGTGGGCTAGGTAGGTTGGTCAAGTTATTATGCTGTGATGAAAAACTACTGTGATGAGGATCAAAATAAATGATCAAAAATTATAATTACATGAATCAAAAAAGTTAAAATAATTATTTATATATGTGTATGAGTGCAAATACTTGAAAGGAGAGAGTTCACTTTCTTGAGGCCTTTCTGAGTCTCTCTGTGTTAGACTTGTTCTGGCCTAAGCGTAGAAACTGGAATAGTCCTCTGCTGGCTGAGGTCATGTGGATCCTTCTTCCTCTGGGTTTGCACATTTTGGTGTATAGAAGTTCTGCAGAGTTGAGCATGTTAATCTCATGGTAAACCACTTTTAATCCTGAGCAGAACGGTCCTCAGACCAGTTAGTATGTTTTTCGATAGAAAAAATAAAGGTGGTCTTCTGGACTCTCAGTGAGTTTTAGTTGAGATTTTTCCATTTTGAAGAGCACTTTGAAACTGAAACCTACAATGGTTCTTTTTTGCAACACCTAGACAGTTAGTTTCACAAAGAAGCTTTTTTTCACATTAAGATCCTGTCACTTTGTTGTGGAAAATCCAGATGTGTAGTTCATAGTAATTGCAGAGGGAAAAAAAATGTATCAAACACAAAGGTCAGCCCAGATGACCCTCTTTGTTGAATTTGTTCAGGACTCTGATTTCTGGAAATCAGCTTTAGGAATGTGGCCAAATAGAACCACAGTTCACACTTCATGTGGACAGTCCAATGTGATGTGTCAACACAAAGTGTTTCAGATTCAGGTAATAAAGCAGTGAAAGGTTTTCTATGCATATTCAGTGTCTGAGTTGAGGTTTGTTCTCTCATGGTAATGTTAAAATAGTCTGGGATGAGACACTCTGAATCCATGATCTTGTAGTTTTTACATCTTGTTTTTTTTGTACAGATTTATCAGATTTGATAAGAAAAAGGTGCTGGCTGATTCCTTTTTGTAACTTTTGAACAGAGACAGGCTAGCTGTCTTCATCATTTCCAGTCCTTTAGAAAATGTATGTGAACTTTAAAATATGGAACCGTTCCTTTAAAATATGTAGTCGATATTCTGTCACTTTATTACAAATAAACCACTTTCTGTCCACATTTTCATCAGTGGTTTCCCACTGTGTCTTTTCTTAAATCAGGAAATGTGAGCTGATTCATAGGGTGGATGATGATGACTTCTTGTATCGTGTGGTGACTCCATCAGTGCATCAGGGTGGAGTAGGTTCTCCAACTTCTGCCAGTCAGGGGGAAGGAATTCTTCAGGATTTTATCTTGTTGGCTTCCAAGAGGAAGCCATGTGGCAAAGGGTGAGCAGACTGCCTTTCTCTGTTCACTGTTTTTAATCTCTGGGCTGCAGTATTTACTGTCAGCTCTTGTGTTTTTTTCATCAGGGATCCATATGTCATTGCTCTGCGTTCAGTGTCCCTTCCCACTCACCCTCCCACTGAAGAGTTTAACAGAGGAGAGGTCCTGTGTGCAGGATTTACCATACTGGAGACCAAAAACAACATGTCACTGGTAAGACACACATTTTTTTGCAGAGTAAATAGCTGTATATTTACACATAGTCCTAACAGACTTTTATTATTATTTGGATCTTTTCCCAGATAAGTTACTACAACCAGGCGTCTCCAGAGGTTCTTCCCTACATCTCTACAGATATTGCTGGCCTCTCCTCTTCTTTCTATCACACCTTCTGCTCCTGCAGCCAATACCTAACCAGGAACCGACTGCAGTCCGCCTCTGAGGAGCAAAACAGCCACAACCAGATCACAAACACAGACAGTCCTGTCTGCGATGTTGAAGCTGACCGTCTGTCAGTGGCCCTTCACAGCACCCAGCTGTAGACGGTGACTAATAACCCCCGGGCTAGTTTACAAGAAAAAGTGTAGGGTTAGGTTAAGGCTGCTATTTATGTAAAATGGTACGATTAACACTGTCACAAGTGTTTACAGTGAAAAATATATGAAAATTGCACAAAATAAAACAAGAATAAAAAGTCTAATGAGCAAGGCGAAGACAACAATAGAGTTGGTTAAGAAAAACCAAGTCTTTGACACTCAACGCTCATCCTAATTAGCCAGTTCCACTGTAAGACAAAGACCTGGTTTTGAAATAAAGGTTTGTTCAATATTAATTATCATGTTTGCACACAAAGAATACTGACCTCTGTGTCAGTGCTAAGTTAATCTTTTTTTTTTAATGTTTGTGGTATTTACAGAAAATGTAGGGTTGACTTTGAGAAACACTAATGCTGAAATGGTATAATTGTGTGACTTCAGTAAGCGTGAGGTAACACCTTTTTTGGATAAAAATAGTGATTTTCTTATTAAATGTTTTCATAGGAATTGATAAAAAGTTTTTCACTGAATATGTTTGCTGTGTGTCCTTTCAATCACAATTCAAAAGTAAACAACACAGTAAATCACAATTACAATATGCTACTTTATGTCAGAGCAAATTTGATTGTAACACTTTGTTTAAATTTAATCCACTGCCCAGTTTAGAAGCAGCTCTGTGAGGCAACGCTGAAGCACTGAAGTGGGGATATATGCTTACATTAGCATGCTAACATGTTCACAGTGACAGCACCAACATGCTGGTTGGCCCTTGTTCCCATGTAGCTTGTCATTAGCTATAAAGGCACAACACTTAACACAGTTGATAATCTGTCAAGTATACTGATGATGAACTAGTTGATCATTTGTCACAATATTTTTCTTCTGGACCAAATTACTTGATGGATCAACTAACTGAAATTCCTATCCTTATGGTCACGCCAACTACTGAAACATTGTATAGGCCAGAATACTGAAGAAGGCAGCTTTTAATATGGCGGTCAAAGAGCTGTGACAGACATTTTTCGGCTTTCCACTATTAGGTTGAAATTTTTGGTTTTAAATAAAAGATCAAACAATTTGGATAAATAACTTTGAATCTTAGTCCAAATATTTATTGTCCTCTGAGGATATATTTCGATACATTAACATGGATTATTAACACTGTAAAGAATATATTTGCAAATATCATGCAGCATTTTATGTTGCAGATATCCTTGTTTAGTACTACAGTTCTCTCCATCCTCAGTGAGGAGTGATCACATACAGATTTTTGTTTGCTTTCCCTGCATGTTGGATCCCAAGTTCTCTGAAGACTGTGAAAGCACTGCTTTTTGTGTCCTCCTCCACTATAAGGTCATATCTGTCCATCATTTCCATGAGAGAGTTAAGTGACTTCTGTCCTTCTGGCAGCAATGCTGTCTTCAGGTGTAGAGCTACCCTCTGAGACAAACCTGTCACTGTCTCTGGAATCAGGGGAGGCCAGTTCTGCTCCATCAAGACAAGGGTGACGTAAGGGAACAGCCTTTCTACTGTGGACACAAACTCCTGAAAGAAAGGAGAAGGTTACAACAAAAGATTACAGCGTGGTATGTGGTGAAACAGAAGCACAAGAAGCACCTTAAAAATTCACTGAGGCTCAGGAGGTACAAGATGTTCACTTATAGAATAAATATCTGAAGTACTATGAATGAAACTGAAGTACAATTATCATGTAACAAAAATGCATTTTGGGAAGCTACATACATTTGTTTGGTCAGTGCTGTGTAAACCCTCCATGCTGATCCAGACAGGCCTGTAGAGCTCGTCTCTGCTGTAAGCTGAATGCAGCAGTTGGAGAGAAGTTTCCAGAAGCTGCTGAGTGTGAATTTGCAGGTAAACACCCCAGGGAGCTTCAGCTCTCTGCCCAAGCAGCTGCAGGATGTCCTGCAAGCATATACACAAAATGCCTTGCTTATCCATGTGAAAACTGTACAGTTGAAGGAATGATAGTTTTAGAACAAAGATGTTAAAGAACTGCATAAAATTACATAATGATAAAAATGCAAAAATACACAACTGTTCAGCATTTGCTAAGAGATCCAACTTTGGAAAAACATTTATCCGGAGTCCACTGAGCTCTGCAAAACAAGCAGATCTTTGTATTTAGAGAGCTTTAAGCTGCTTATTTTACTGCGAAATTCTAAAATCAGCTGCATAAATATTCAAACTAGAAATTTTAGATATAAAAAACATCTCATGTCTCTAACTCTGTGGCTCATTTTGTTAGATTGATCAAGAAACAGAGTTATTGGGATACTTAATAAACAATCTCTTAGTGAAATAAAAAAGTCTTTTTTTGTACGGTCCAACTAAAATGTCTCAACCTGATAAAAAAAACAAAACAATTAGAAGAGGGTCTCCTGTGCCACAAATAATGTGCTGTTGTTGTACCTGAAGTATGAGGGCCTCTGAGCTCCCTCCAGAACCTTCCACCAGAGGGACCTCAGGCTGGTTGCTATCTGAGGTTACCCGCACTACCAACATACCACCAACACCATCTGGACACACACACACACAGATGTTATAAACAATTAATGTCACTGTGATATAAACACTCCTGCAGTGTCCATAAGTTTAAACTAGTTTGAGCTATCAAGATGTCCTGGATGAACACACTAAAGCAGTGAAGATACTATTTAATTTTTCACAGCAAACCACTGCTGTGTTTAGCACTAAACAAATAGGTGCTGCATGCTATTATAGAGATCTCACACACACAAACACACACATCTACCAGAGGCCTTGGAGCTTGAGGGTCCTGAGCAGTATCTTAGCTGTTATTTCTGGAATCTGCTGAAGCTACTCTTCTCCTATGATGAGGGTCACAGCCCCTAGTGTGTGTGTGTGTGTTTATATATCTTGAGATGGAAAAAGTTTGCATTTAGTAGTTCCTTGATACAACCTCGAGATGGCCTCAAAGTAAATTATTTAGAATAGGTATAAAATATAGAGTAGATTAGGCATTAAGTATATTGAAATATAAAGTATAGATCTAATCTCCACTGATGGTGGAGCAACTGATTTGACAAAGAGTTTTAGCATAGGAAGACAGCCGACTATCAGTTGAGCAATTACTCTTTGAATGAAAATTGAAAATGGTGAAAATTAATTTCTGTATGTCCAAAGAAAGTGTAAAGACAATGTTTTTTGTATGTCCATATTATACCTGAAAGCTGAGTGAGCAGGGAGCTCTTATCAGTGACTGTAAACCATTGGAGTGCCAGGCTGCTGCCCCTTGTGCCTGTTGACTGGAGGTTGGTGTCTGTGTCATGACTTGGATAAAGGAAGTCCATCAGATCTCCGCCTGGATAGAATCTCCTCAGACGGCCCTGCTGTTCTGTAAACACATATATGCATCAATAAGTAAACTGAAAGAGCTGCCAGTCATTTTAACCTTTATTATCACATGAGAATTGTCAAAAAGTTTTACACTTTTGATTCACATATCACTGACATGGCAGCATCTTTTCTAAATGATATGTAAGGACATTTTCATTTGGTCCTTTTCAGCCCTCTAAATGAACTCAGATCAATGACTGAGTGTGAATGTTCCAAACCAACTTAGACCCCTCTGAAGCCAGGTTCCCCTTATATCACATGCACTGGGTCGCTCAGCACTCAATTAAAAAAAACCAACACCTTGACTGCAGATATGAAGTGGATAGCACAGCAAACAGCTAGTGTGTACAACATACACAAATGTGAAGGTTTTCCTTCAATTTTCTGGACAAATGAAAGAAATGGGCTTCATCAGGACTGTACTGCAGTTCTGTGACAAAGATAAACAACTAGGCTGTGTAAAAAGTACTTAACACGTTATAAAATGAGAAGACGTAAAGAATAATTTAAAACATAAGGGACACGTGACTGTTTTATGACAGATCCTGTTAGTCTGCTTTTTGGTCCACTTTAAGATGACTGAGTTTCATATGTGAAAACCATTTCATATGTGAATTAAAAGTACTTATCCCTTTTTGAGAAATGAAATGTTGTAAAATTACTTTTTCAGTAGTAAATTTGAATAAAAAATCAAGTGTACCATATTTCAAAAAACTATAATCAAGTTGCTCACAATGCATTTGTTGTTTTTGTAACTAAAAATTCAGGTCAAATAAAAAAACAAGATTCTTAAAATGGATTTTTGTTATTCAAAAGATCTTTTGTTGAAATAAAAAAATAGTCTGAGAAAAAAATTTATAGATACAGTCATAAAAATTCTGAAAAAATTCACATTCAAAAAACCTCTGATTAACTGAGTTACTGTGTCTTGATAACAAACAGCTCCTTCCTTACCCACAGCCTGTTTAAAGTCAGACAGTGTTGGTTCATAGATATCGTAGTAGACTTGGGAGGGGTGGGTGTTGTCACGGATGAACAACAGGTCACTGATGTTGGGATGCTCTGAACCCTGCCACAATGTCAGTGTGAACCTGGAAACCAAAACACCAAAACAGTATCAGTGCCACAAAGTTTAACATCTTGTGGAAAATACAACTGGCAAGTTATTGTGGGTGTAAAAATGCTGCAGATAACAAAATAAATAAATGTTATAACAAACAAATGATGAGTCCTCCTTGATAATAAATAATGAATTTTCGGTTATTGTCATAATACAGTTGGAAGTTGTCTGTGTTACCGTGATGACTGACTAAGGAGCCAGCTGATGTGCTGCCACCCACTGCGACCCAACAAGGCATGGACTGGGAATGTCACCTAAAGAGACAAATTATTCTTTAAAACCATGTTTTTCTGTAGATCTTAAAACTGTCTTTGATTTTCAGCTGCTAGTGGTACATATGTTATTGTTATATATCATAGTATCACTGTGTAATTTCCAATGAAATATATTGTGAAACCTTGGTGTAATGGCTGTGAACAAATCAGAGGATGGGGCTGACGCGATATTTTGTTACTTAGAAATTTGGCAATAGAAGCAACATTTTTCTGATGATGCCTGCCTGTCCTTCATTAAAAACGTTTTTTTTGACTGTCTGTCATAGCAGGAACAGGGCTTTCTTTCCATTTTCTGCTGTAAATTTAATTAGCTGATATTCTGCTAAGGTGGATCTGATGGATCAAAAAAAAAATGCAGCATGATAATAATGCCATTATATCAGAATTATCAAACAACTGCATAACTTAAATAAAAGGTCTGTGTATGCAAGCATTAAAACACTAAAATTTTGGTACTTAGTTTCAATTTGAAGTGTCAACGGTTTGAATGGAATGTTTGCAATAAATTAATCTGTTTGCAAAGGCCAGTGAATTTGTGGTTTTTAGAGAAGTTCAGCTCTGGCAAATGTTGACAAATGTTGTCTATAAAGGCTTACCCTTTGGGAAACATTTTTGATCATATTATACATTTCCTCCATCATGGCCCTGGTGTAGGTTTGAACAAGAAGTGGAGGAAGGTAGAGCACCTGTTGGAAACAGTGCAGTCAGCTGTAAATCCCGATCATATTGCTTAAATAGGACCAAAAGTCTATGGCTGAGTGAGCAGGCCTGTATTCATTCCTGTATGCATTTTTGAAAAATGGAGAGACAGCACTGATATCTTTACATTTTTATAACAAGTATGAAAAAAAGTAATGCTTAACTTGAGGGTGGCACATATAATTCATTAACTATATCAGTATGGTTTACAGCTTGGAACAAAATACAACTTATCATGTCAGAGGTCAGTGTGACGTGTGTTTAATTATCAGCGTGGTTCTTAAAGAATGTTATACTAATAAAAATGGTCCATGGTAGGAAATAGATTTCCAGTCCTGGTCTGTGTGGTAAAATATTGTACAAGTACTGAACATTGATTCCTAATGAGGCTGTAATCATGTAGTACCATCCATCCAGGAGACACGGTCACATCTGGAAACTTCTCCTGAATCAGCTGCAGAAATCTGTACAAGGAAAAACAAGGGAAAGAGAGAAGAGGGTTAACATTGCTTTTCCCGTCTATACTGTATGTATACAGTGCATAAGAGTTCAGTATAACCCTGTCTTAGCTTTGGTCTACCTTGAATAAATCCTAATATTTGCTTTGGCCTTTTCCAGATATCCCAAGATAGAGTATCAATGTAACTCCAGAATTAAATCTAATCTAAATCCATCTCTGTTAGGAGATTGTTTCAAATTTGGTATTGTAGTGTTAATAAATGTGATACAAGTACAAAATAATATTACAAATAGCAAGGAAGTAGAGAAAATATATAAATATAAGGATTTTTTACGTTGTTCCATTGATTGGAGGCACAAAGTTTGGTACATTGGGACCTCGAACGATGTCTGCATTAATCCATACAGGCCTGTTTATTCCTCTGATGTTGTTTTTTTCTCGAAGCAGGTCCAATGACAAACCCACTGATTCAATAGCCTTAAAATCCAGCTTCATACCTTCAGAGAGACATAAGGCATTGAAAAAAACTGTGCTTTTCTTCTAAATCCATCAGATGGACATAGACGAATAGACATATGGTTAAAACACAGAAAGACATCAGATCTCTTCTACTCCACATACATTTTCTAGAGGCCAGCACAGCATCCAACCATTCGTCCAGAGTGTTGTCACTTTGGATGTCGGGGGGGTGGGCCATGATTGGGATTGGCTTCTCATTTGGCGTTCCATAACCCTGCAGTGTGATATCTGACTCCAGGATCATAATGTCACCTTGAGAGCAGAAAGTGCAGTTTTGTTTAATCAGGGCTTCAGTGGAGCGTAATGTTGTTATTGTACAGTACAGTGTGGAAACCTTGTAAGCCGGTGATATCATTTTTATATCAATAAATCTACCATCAGCACAGTAATCAGTAGAGCCCCAGTGACAAAAGTCACCATCAAAGGAGAGTGCAAGCTTATCTGTGTGTGTGTGTGTGTGTGTGTGTGTGTGTGTGTGTGTGTGTGTGTGTGTGTGTGTGTGTGTGTGTGTGTGT
>JAPZDV010000004.1:1627940-1651524 GCA_029814665.1 Acanthurus lineatus | reverse complement strand
AACACTAGTCACCATTTAGTCAGGAATCTATTAATGACAAGATTATTGTGCAGCTTTTGCTGACACCACTCATTTTTTGACTTTTATTGAAATAATACCATGTAGCTGTTTGTGTTGATGTGCATTTGATGCAGTTTGGAACCTTCTACCACAGTTAGTTAGCAATGCAAACATGATTGTTGGTTCACATGACAAACAACTCAAATGGCCCTTTGGTTTTTTCTTTTAGGTGGATATTCCGAAAGACATCATCCAGTCTGCAGCTTCCAGATAGCTGGAAACACACTTGGATGTCTGCAAAAGCTATTGGAGTTTTTGTAAAAGATGTATCAGTACAAAGAAATGCTAAGTGTATGCGCACATGTACAACTATGAATGATGACATGAATGATCAGGTGTATTTTGGTTAGAGATAGACCAATATGGTTTTTTTCAGGGCCGATACCAATTATTAGTAGTCAAGGAGGCCGATAACCGATATTTGGAGCTGATATTCATTTGCAGTAAAAGTGAAAATATTGGCCTCAAAATTTGAATAATACAAACTCAAACACTTAACTTCATTTAAATGCCTTTAAGCTTATGTTTATTAAACAGCTTTTTAGATATGAAAAATTTTAAAGGTTCTTTTATCTTAAACAATAGACATCTTTGTTTTAAAATTCTAACAAAAAGTGCAGGGAGCTCCAAGGTTCAGCAGCATGTCTTATAAAGTTAAATGAAAACTTAAACAAATAAATAGCTCTCTAAAGTTCTGCTGATTGGCTGTTACCTGTACAGTGGCTCTGCGTGTAACCAATCAGATGGTTCTGTGGGTGGGACAATACTGGAGACAGAGTAGCGACTGCAGACAGAGAGGTGCGGCTGCATCAGAGCCAAAATAACCCAGTTTTAAACTGATCTCTTATCGTTCGTCAGATTAAAAAAAAAAAGGCCGATATGCAGCAAAATGCCGAATATCTGCGCCAATAATTGGTCTATCCCTAATTTTAATATCAATCATTGCTGTAATTGACCTTTAATTTTTGTAGCACCAGATTAATCATAGAAAGTGAAAAAGAGTGAAAAACCTAAAGTCTGTTTAGACTCAATAAGTGGGTTCACTAACTGCTCTTCTATTACTGACACTGTCTCCAGACACTTGCAGGTCCTAAAAGTGTCCTGAACAAACCAAAAATGTCGACAAAATTTTAAGCAGTGTTTTTGGTTTTTTTTCTTAACTATCATGAAGTGTATATTTTTGGAAATAAGTTTCATTAAAAACATGTTTTCTTTCCCAGTCTTGCCTGTCAAATTCCTATAGTTTGTATTCTATCCACCATTTAATCCTTTTTTATCTGTGTACATGAGGGTCTGTCTCATGTTCTCCATACTGCCATGATTTCAACTGAGCTTGAGAAATAATAAATCCTAAATGTCAGCTTCATGTTATTAGGCTGCCAACCAAGAATGGATATCATCCCTAAAAAAACATATATTTTTTATGTTACTGTAGGTGATGAAGTCCTGCCCTCACACACTGGTTTGCAGTAAAAGGAGTAATATCACCATCCTGAATTAAAGTAATTATCAAATAAAATAATTTAATTTAATGTGTTGGAAAAATTAAGGAAATTGCCTCTCGCTGGTATTTTAATGGAACCAAAGAAACAGCAACTGAATGTATGTTTAAACAGCAAATTCAGAAATAGTAAGTCAACAATACAGACATCTGATAACTTCATCTTGTTCTTTCCATCATGACTGTAGTGATAACAGCACACACTGTTGAGACTGTACAGGAAACAAAATTCTTTTGTCTTCACACTAAGCCCCAATTAAATTTTTCATAAGATGAATGTATTGTTTCATGTGGTGTGGGATAAAGTAGAGTTTTTATGGTTAAATTATAATTTAAATTGTACCAGACTGATAGCAAGCATTTATGAATTCATTATTGAGTAGTGGTAGCCTCTTTTATCCCCACTAATAATAGATTACAAACTTATAGACTTCCTTTATAAATAATATTTTTATTGACATATTTTTGTAACAGCATATAAACAACACAGAACCAAAGCCCAAAACCTTTTTTTCACCATAAGTGGGGTTTTGGGCCAATTAAAAATAGGGGTAAGCAACAACAAAACAACAAAAAAAAATGTATAAAGATGAAAGCTGATTAATTAAGTCCAGATATTACAAAAAGGGAGCCCAAAACTCTTACTATTTATGTCCCCTTTAAACGATTAGATCTCAGTCTCTTAATGGGAATACCACCATGGGAAACCAAAACGAGTCAATGCAGTTTCTAAAACACAATGGTTGAGTTTTTTCTTTCACCGGAGTCACTTGGATGAACATCCAAAGAGAGACAAGTTTATGTCTGAAAAACCTGAAAAAACCTGAAAACAAATAAACTGACAAGAGAAACAAACAAACAAAACAAAGACATCCAAACAGCAAAGCATGCAAACTATTGACCAGTATGAATAAACAGACACTTACACAATTACAGTGCAAAATCATTTGATTCCCATTTGTCAAAAGACACAGAGGGGTGAAATTAATGAAACTTGACCTCAGAATTATAGCTCATTTTTATTCCTGTGTCCTCCATGTTTACTCAGGTAACACAGCATTGGTTTTCCTACCCCAAGCCATCCTCATTTAATGACAAATATAGATAGAATGGTTAAAAATTAAATTCGTATTTTAAATGACAAGCTTCTTACAGTACTGACAGAAGAGAAAACTTAAAAGTGTAGTTTCATTCTCTCACAAATGGACCTAAAGTAGTGAAAGTTTTCTTTCACTAATACCTGAAAGGTAACAAAAGTGAGACAAATTGTTCTTTCAACTTCATTGACCAAAACATGTGAAGACGTGACCAAACTTGTTTACATCAAAGTTTTTTATGCATCTAAGCCTTTTAAGAACCAGTGCGCAAATAATGTGTGCATGGTTTTGCAATACTGAATATTGCAGACTTTGTATATTTGTTTGAGTGAGAACCTTCAGTGAATTTCAAACAACACAGCTGACTCACTGATTAAATAGTAGAAGTAGTTATTTGTAACAGGTATGGAGTACAGTGAGACACAAGGATATGAGCTCTAACTTTAGCCACAAGGGGGCAGAATGGAGTGAGTCATGGTCTGAAGAACCATTGCTTGTCTGCCAGTGTTCTTCCTTTTGCTGCTCTTTACCGGAAGCCCTGGTATTTCATTCAGAATGGGACTAAATAGATTTTTCAAAATATTATGTTTTCAATCCCAAATTTAGAAAAAAGTCTGTAGCTTTTCAAATGCAATTGGCAAATTTTGAAGGAGACATGAACAGTTTGGTTGGATACCATCTCGCCAATCATAAACAATTACTTAAATAGGTACTTATGAGTTTTTTGTTATTATTGTTTTTCTTTCATATTTATTAAATTTGTATAAAAATGGGGATTTATTAATACAACATATATTGGTTTAGCTTTACATGAAAGGGCAAATGGGAACAAAATTCACTGCATGAGGGGTTTTACTCTTGAAATTCTGTTTTTTTTAAAAAATTTATTAACAGAGGTTAAATGTATCAAATGCAAAAAAAAGTATGAAATCATACAATCTAATTTTAATCATGGTTCTTTTTTAAACTGTTGTATTCATCTTATCATGTGCCTTTGGGAAATTAAACAAAGGCCCACATTTATTAACATAGATGCAACATAAAACGTAGCCTGTATTATTTCCCATTGTCAGCAACATTTATTCTTCATGTTCAAGATGACAATCTCTGCAGCAACACTAAAGGCAGCTATCTTATCTTGTATAACTCAAATGATTGTTTATCTTTATTTCAGATCAACCAGTCAGTCAGCACATTCCAATAACATCAGCAATGATGGTCCTACATTATCAGTGCTCGTACAGTAACAGCACAGTTTTACCAGTGGACAGTGTTAGCATAGCAAGATTTGCATTCATGATGTATTGAACAGAACATAAATAAATATTCTCAAAACAAACAGTACAGTACATTTGCTCAGAAAAACAGAAAACAACACAAACATAAGACTTGAGTTTTATGAATGACACTTATGGCTGCCAAAATTATTGATGGCGACCAAAAATATCTCCCAAATATTGTATTATGATGATAATAATAATGATGATTGCTGATATAAAGTCTTCTTTCCTTGCTTTGTTTAATGATTGTTTTTTAATGCTGACCTATTGCAAAGAAGCTCTATTTACTCACTATCTTACTCAATTCAAAACAAATATTAAATAATAATAATTAATTTGTTTGTATTTATTAAAAAACTTTTAGTATATTAAAGTTATAATAATAAAGTGCAGTAGTAGTTGATAGTCATATTGCTTTGTTTCCAGTCCTCCACCAATAAAAACCTGGCAACTGCCCTCTTCTGATTTCTACTCATTTTTTGATTTAATCACCTCCTATTTCAGAGCTGTCCATACTGTATAGTGAAGACCTGGACTCAGTGTTGTAATACACAAGTATGTGCATCAGGAGATGCACAGGAGAGAACCAGACTGCACTTTCTGCTCATCATGAAGTAAAAAAAACATAACTAGGTAAAGATTTAATCCTTATTTTCAACTTTAATTTCATGTCCTCCAGTTTGATGTACTTTCTGTCATATGATGTAAATTTGTTTACTCATTGCTTGCTTTCTAACAGATACTTTATTGAAGCTTTGTGTTTTTATCCATCACACTGATATGTGACATAACATGACTGATACCAAAATCCTCTCTGTGTCTGTGAGACATGCTTACAGTCAAGTGTGTATGTTAATTAGTTAGATATGGTTAAAGATGGTATGAGCCAAAGTTAGTACTGCTCTTTATTTAATTTTCTGTACATAAAATCCCTTATTTTAATTTTACGGTATTGTTTTTCTGTTAGTAAGACTTCACTGTACCTTTTCTTGCAGGTCCACTTTTTAAAGACTGAATTATTGACAAAAAAATTTCTTTGGTGATGGTTTTGGGGATCAAACATCACATTGTTATAATTTTATTAAAATCAACATCATCACAAAAAAGGTGGAATGCTCATTGTCCTGTAAAGCCTGTGTCTTAGCATACTGGTATATATGTTTTTGATAAACCAGTTTACAAAATAAAGTTTTTAATTGTTAATTATGTGTAATTGAAAATATTTTGTTTTTCTACATTTGTGTTTGTATTATCTTCTGTTATTCTCATTTGCCTATATCTAGTGGGACAGAGTTTTGGTGCAAGTGTTTTGACCAGTAAGCCACAGAGCTGCTGTAGCCCTCAAACACATTCATTAAGAAATGTCTGTTTCTTTACTTTGAGTTTACATAAATAGTGCTGTCACTTTATTAGACAGTCAATACTACTGATTGTCTTTTTTATTCAACATTTTTTAAGGAAAATAAACATTTTTAAGGCCCAGACATCCACAACATATTGGTAGTTGAGTTTTTGACTTCATCAGTCGACTTGCAAGCAGAATGTAAACATCCAGCTTGTGAAGTCAGTGAATGATGGCAGGCCTGGTGCTGAACAGATTGAGGCTGAAGGGACTGGGGAGAGAGACACAGTTGACAGAGAGTGAGAGAGGAACTGGCTTTACAAATCTTTCATTTTACTGATTCATACTGCTGAGAGACTCTACTCTGTGTATTTTTTGCTCGTCTTTACAAAGCTGTTGTTGCAGAGTGACATCAGTCACTTATTTAAGCTGGTTTATCTATTGGTGCTGTATGGTCCTGATGCAAATGACGGCAGTGCAAGAACAAAAACATGGACACTCACCTCTTAATCTGTGTGGCTGAGGAGGAGGAGCTCCGAACTAGCCTCTTAGAAGAAGAGGAGGAGGAGAAGGTGAGGGGGACTTTAGAGGACTTAGGGGGAGGGAGAATGGAGCAGTGAGAGGCCTTGGACAGGTTTAACCTGAATGAGAAACACAAGGGACATGATTAGAACATGACTTGAATATGTATTTTTTATGTTTTCAAAACCAGTAACCTAAAAGTAAGAGACAATTATAACAGCTAAATGTAAAAAGTTGATTGAAAATTTGAGAAACTATTTATGTTATAAGATATAACACAAAGAAAAAAAATGTTATCAACAGCGTAAAATACAGGTGCTGTGCATTCAGTTGGCTTTTTAAAATAAAATTGTTTCAGAAAGACAAGTTAAATACTTCATTTTTTTTAAAATCCTCTTCATCTCAAGATATTGAGATGATCAAACTGTTATTAATAATAATAACTGTTACTGTTATTATTTAGCAGATAGTAACACATTCACTTTGAGTTGACCACTGCATACAATGCTAGATGCAATTCTATTCTTTACAGTTATTAACAAAATGTAAATACTCTCATTTTAAATTACTGAAGGAACCATCCTCACAACAAATTTTCATAAAAGTTCATTTGGTTCTCTTTGAAACTCCCCAAACCCTCCTCACAGAGCAGCTTGTCATGGTTCACAGCATGAATCTTATGAAGTCTATTTTCTTTTGATACATATATTGTTATCTCAAAATGCTCGATAAGTTGTTTTTGGGGATAACAATATAAATCAACCCATTATTATGTGAATATTAGTTTCTTATAGAAAAAATGACTGAACTGAAGTGTTTGCAGTATCTGTCATAACAACTTTTTTAAATGTTTATGTAATTTTCAAAATCCCTCTACCTTCACACACCAAACTGCATTAACCAATAAGAATGATAAAGGTTTAATTCAAAGCTAAATAGAGGATGCTTAGCTTTGCATTAAACCTTGATTGAGGACATGTTGATTGAGTAAAGTCTGTACACCTCCACACAGAGGAGGTCAAATCAGGAAAAATGACTGTAAACACTGATGAAGGGCCTTTGTGTGCATGGCCTTATAGATTTTCATAAATTTGAACCTAAATTTTTAAAAACTTTTCATTTCCTCTTTTTCCTGCAAAAGCCTTTTAACATTTATTTATATCTTATTTGATGCAAAATCTGATAAGTTGCCTTCACACACGTTTTCACAAGAAATATGTGTAGTCTGCGTTATTTAATATAATCTCTCACAGCTTACGGTTTGGCAGCTTTATCAGTTGATTTTTCACTCCATTTTTTAATGTTTTTTAAAAAATACATGATGTAATGCAGTCTTATACTATTAATCTTCCATGTTATAAGTAGGCCTTTTCTAAAAGAATCTACACGCTGACAGTTTCTGCAATAAAACTTTTGTACAGGTATTTGTGAGTGTGGTGTTACAAAGTTTTACCTGGACGAAGAGGAAGCAGATCTAGGTGGTCGTTTTCCCTTCAGTGCTCTCAGTTTGTCTCCCTGAGTTAAACTGCCATCCTTGTAGTTACTCTTGACACATATAGACACAAACAAACACACCCACACACAGACACACACACACACACACACACACACACACACACAGTATATTAACATCAGAGTCAAAAATGTTTTTAAATTCAAGGAGGAGAGGTTATAGTTTTAAATACTGCGATCTTCATTTATTATAATGATAAATAAATTTGGCAGAAAGTCCTGCCCCTCACCTCATCCAAGCTGTATGATTTGTAAAGATTGGTGTTGATTGACAGGTCATCCATGCTGGAAAGAAGGCGGGACATGGCTTCATGTCTCCCTCCCTCAGTGTCAGGGCCGTGAAGCTGCTGCTGCTGCAGCTGCTGCCGTCGACTCAGTCTCTGCTGAGCCAGTCTCTGTTTGGAGCGATGGACGTCACCCTGGACCCACAAACTGTGCTGTTTCCTGCAAACACACAAGGAACAAACAACACCATACACATCAAATACTTGACTCAGGTACGGATAGAAAATAGATAGAAAAGATTAAAAAAATCTTACCTGTGTGCAAAAATGAATGACAAAAATGAAATGCAGACCTGTCTCTGCATCATTTTAATCATACCAAGGCAAATCACAGTCACAGGACGTTTCAATGGAAAAAAAGATAATATCTCACTGTGCACTTGTCTAACTTGCTTTTTGATAAACAAGAGTCTTTGGTCATTCCAGTTGCTCTTTGAGGTTGTATTTAGACTCTGCTGTGCAGTGAGACAAATGCCAATGACAAGCATGCTGATATGCTCATACTGACGGATCTAAAATTATGCTGTTAGGTAAACAATGCTTACCATGTTCACAGTTTTACTTCTCTTACAGTAAGGAAAATAAAGATAGAGCCATAAGAGGGTGGGGTTAATAATGCAAAGAGAAAAAGTTTCAAGATTTATGTTGTAATTTTTACAAAAAATAGCATTCAAAAAATCTTTAGATGAGATTTTCTACCAAAAATGTAAATTTTTGAAAACAGCTCACTGTAGCTTTAACATGTCGCTCAAACAGGTCAAAACAGTGCAACTACAGGACCAAAACTGAAGCATGTTAAGTAGAGGGTTAGTAAAAAATTGTGCACACTCTTGTGAATAATGGGTTTTAAGTTGTATTCAAGCCCAGTTTTAGTGACTCCTGTTTAGCAGCAGTGGCTGGGTTGACCACCCACCTTTGATTGGAGGCTGTTTGTATTCTTTTCCATACAAATTTCATTACCTAAAGAGGACCATATGTTTGATTCTATGCCCGCATCAGCTTTGTTAAATTTAGAAGAATTTAAAATAATGGATGGGCGGATGGGGAGCCATTGTGAGAAAAGGCTTGTTTTTGGACAACAATTGAGAACTTTGACATTGTCAGGAATTCCAACTCTTAGTTTGTTTTCACTTTGTTTTGTTTTTATGTCACATCACTAACTCTCCTGTCATTTCAGATCACGCCTCCCTCTCAGCCCAAGTAATCTGCTCATTACCTGCACCTGGTTTTCCCCGCCCATCTCCACACCTGTGGCTCATTCTCCCATTTTGCCTTCAGTATATGTACCAGTCCATTTTCCCCGGCCCTCTGCCAGATTGTCTTGTGTTCCTGCCAAGCTATCCAGCGTTTTTCTCATGTTCTGCCTGATTGCCTGATTTTTGACCCTGTCTTCCTGTCTTGGACTCTGGATTCCTTGCCTGCCCCATGTCGGATTTGTTTGCTGGTTTGTCTGATTCTCTGGTTTTCAATTCTGCCTGAAATATTAAGTAAAAAGAAATTTGCCTGCAAATCTATTGTCTCTGTTGTTGTGCATTTGGGTTCGAATCTGTACTGTTGAATCTCTCAGGCATTAAAGATACAAGATAAGATACATGAGGTTTGAAACATAAATAATACTTTCTGTTAGATGCATTTAAGGTTTGTTTGGGTTATTAATTTATAAAACAACAAAACAAAATAAATTCCTTGACTTTTAATCCTAAATTATAGCTTAAATTGACAGGAGTTTGTTTGTCTACTGTAATAGTGCAGATTTTGACTTGTAGCTTTCATCATAATAAAACAGTCTCATCAAGTCTTTGGATTTACATCAAAATTTCATGCCAATCCATTGTAGAGCATTCTACTCTGTACTGAAAAAGCTGAAATCTCAAATATGTCTGGACCTAGTTTTTTAAAGTTTCCTCATGGCCATCTTACTGCATGTGTTCATACTGTGGAGCCACAACTAAGCATATAACTCACTCCTCCAAGAAGTTCTGCTGGGGGCCGATGATGGATCCAGGCCGGCAAATTCTGATCCAAGCGATGGCCTCGGCTGCAGTGAATCTAAAGTGCTTCATCAAATAGCAGCCAATCAGAGTGCCTGTACGGCCCAGGCCAGCTGTGATTAAAGGAAATGATTAAAAACAGAGTTTGAAGCAACAAGTTTTAAACAAAAAAAGAGAGGTTTGACACCTTGATTTGCAAAAAAATTTCTTTCTATCTGTGCACCCTAAACATCCTCTCCTACCTTTACAGTGTACAGCCACAGCTCCTTCAGTGCTTTCACACACATGAAGGAAGCGCCTGATAATGAGGTCAGAGGGCGTGGTCCCGTCCAGGAAGAAAAGGTCATGATGCTCAAATCCCGCGTCCTCAAACCGTCTGCCATCATACAGCTTCCTGTTCAATCGGACCACGGCTGTGACATTATTTTCATGAAAGTATGCAAAATAGG
This sequence comes from Acanthurus lineatus, assembly GCA_029814665.1. Classification (NCBI taxonomy): domain Eukaryota; kingdom Metazoa; phylum Chordata; class Actinopteri; order Acanthuriformes; family Acanthuridae; genus Acanthurus; species Acanthurus lineatus. The sequence goes on along the minus strand of JAPZDV010000004.1, from coordinate 1,641,486 downwards.
CCTCTGGTGCGTGGAGAGGATAACCTGGAAACACAACCATTATGAAGTGTTAGTACTGAGTTACAGTTGTTACAAGTAAAATACAAAATGTTTCCATTCAAATACTTTGTATCTGAATAACATCCATTTATTCAATAATGGTGAAAATGTGGACTTTTCATGCTGACTTCAAATAAATGAATTTAATTAATCAAAACCTTTTTTTTTTGGACAGAATTAATTATGAGCTCTTGGGGAGTCATTTGAACTCATTGGTTCAGAGGAAAGGTTTAATCTCACTTACCATTCTCTATCTTACTGCGAGGGTGAGGACTGCTGAACGCCAGAACTTTCCCAGGTATGATCCAGTTCATGTCACCATTTTCAACTCGCTAAAGACACATAAGAAAAAAAACAGGTGCAGTGTTTATGTGTGTGTGTAAATAAGTACGCCAAACAATTGTGTAATAATTCAAACATCATACTATAATGACAAGTACTTTTTACTCTTTTACATTTATCTGAAAGCTGTGGTTAACTAAGGTTTACCTAGTTTAGCCACTTTTTTAATTAAGATTTTATTTATGAAACTATTAATTATTATTATTATAACTGTGACAGATAAGTAATAAGCTTATAATATAGTGATATTGACAATCTGCATAATCAATACTTTTACTTTTGATTCTTTTGGTGTGTAAATGACAAACAGCCACACCAAGTGATGTTAAAGTTGGCATTGTGGGAACTGTAGGATTTAGTGTTTTTGGAGTGAAATTAGTAAAGATATCAGAGAGGAAGGGTTATTTTTGACACATCTTTAAAAATAACAAACACAGAGGATCTAAATGCACTATGATAACTGTCTAAAAGAAGACATGCTATTAAATCAAAGTAGCCCAAAATGTCAAAATTGCCCGGTTCATGAAAAAACAAGTTTTCACCTGTAGTGTTTTGCTTTAAAAGTGATGTAGTTAAGTGACATAGTTGAAGAGGAGGAGAGGAGGAGAGTGACCAGAAGTGGATTGAAAAAGTACCATAGAATAATATTTGAGGCCCATTTTTTATTTCATTTTTTAATGCTCCTATGCTGTCCTATAAAGATGATCTTGTATCATTTGAGTAAATGTCCTCCAGTCAGCTAAACATTAAATTCAGGGTACTGACAAACACATTTACTCAGCCTTTGTTTGGGATACTTAATTGACAATTACAGCAGCCAAGATTATTATATGTGTGAGATTTGTCTCTCAAGCATTTGTTCTGTGAGCTCACAAAAATAGGTTTATTGATTTGTAATGCTGTTTACACTAAATGCCAATGTTATATAACTATGAAGTCCATACAAGGGATACTGAATAGTAAAAACAACAGTGTTTGCCTTTTTTATGTGACAGGAGTGAAAATGGATCACTCTCAAAATTTTTGTGTTTTGGTTTCAGAATTATTAAACAAATGGAGAAGAATCAGACACAAAATAAGACACACATTTAACAGCAGGACTTTTTCTGGTTTTCCCAAATGAGGAAGCGATTATAAGGCAGTCTGTTATTTCAGATGGTTGGATAAATAGCCATCATAAATGGGATCAAATGAAGAGATCAAGGCCAGTGGAACTGGGATGGAGCCATTTAGCCTAGATTCAGGGGGGTTAGCTCTGTCACATGAGCAGAAGTGCTGAGAGTGTATGAGAGAGACCATTTTTTATTTTATTGTTGTGTGCACTATAAACAGTTCTTCCCCTAGTATGCTTGAATTGGTTACAGTTTAAAATATTTTTAGTCCTGGTATTTTCTGTGGTTTGTTGGTAAAGTAGCTTTCACCACTATAAAGGGCAGATAAATTTTATATTTAAGTATGAGTGTGCGTAACAGTATGACTTTATAGTCCTAAAACAAGTCAGTCGTTGAGAGGAAAAGAGCTGACCTCTGCTCACATCACTAAGCAGGTGATGTTAGTCCAGCATGGCCTGCACCCACACTGTCTCAACACAGGCAGCACTTCCTGTCTCAGTGAATTCTGTAGCTTTTTGACGTTTTATCGGGTCTGTTAGTTTGTTTTCACGTGTCTTTACTTGGGTCTTTAAGCTGAAATTCAATGATACTGTGTGTCTGTGTGACCTCACCTCATAATGTTCATATTCCTCAACCCTGAAACTTTCCAAGTCAAGGAAACCATGCTGTAACGCCTGGAAGAGAGAGAGAGAGAGAGAGAGAGGGAGAGAGAGGGAGAGAGAGGGAGAGAGAGGGAGAGAGAGGGAGAGAGAGAGAGAGAGATAGAGAGAGACAAAAAATAGAAAGAATCAGTTTATACTGTAGACTTTGAGAAGTTTTTTTCTAAAAAGTCTAATACTGTGATGTAATTTATCTCCCAATGACCTTTCATGGTTTTTGTTCTTTTCCTCCAACTTTCATAACAGCAAAGGATCAAGATATTATGGTAAACTCAAAAATCTGTTGAACCCTGACCTACAGTGGGAACACAAATCATTTGTTTTCAGGGCAGCTGTTGTTTTTTTTCTGACAAAACACTATTCAAAATATCTTCCGTGTTCAGTTAAACATGATGTAACTGCTGCAGATAGGATTTTCTTCTCAGTTGATGACTCATTAAACTTTAGCTGACTTACCCCTCACTAATCTCTGATTGCGACTGTGTGTGTGAGGGGCAAACTGTGACATTGCCGAAAAAATTCCACTGTCGTCTTGTCTTGTTTACCTTGCGTATCCCTTGTAAGCAGTCAAGGACAGTGAGGTTATAGGAGCTCTCTCCCACTGCTGCATCCCTGTGTGACGCATATAACACACAGACACACATACACACACACAAATTCACATATGCACACAGCTCAGTTAGCAGGTCATGGGCTACATTAAATGGCACTTTTCTAGTCTTTTGCAACTTAAAGCGCTTCACAACACAAGTCAGCATTCACCCATTCATACACACATTCACACACTGATGGCAGGTGGCTACTCTACAAAGAACCAACTATAAGAGACTCATACACACACATTTAGCCAGCTTGTGTTTTTGCAAAGTTCTATTTGTAACTTTTCTTGGATGAGAGCACCACAAATCTCAGGTGGTGAAAGACATGGGTTGAAGAATGTCAAAAGTCTGTGACTGGTTGCAAATATAGAATCTAATATAGAAATTTAAGCAATAAAGTCATGAATCTCAGAATCTGCTGCATTCATTTAAAGCATTCTTTTTCAAATTTTTCACAAGTCCCTGACTTAACACAAATGTGATACTAAATCCTTTTTGTTGCTTTTTTACACTAATACTTAAATGCATGGTGTTTTTTTTCTAAGTTATATAAACTGATCTTAATGGGTTCACTTTGCTGTTATGTGAGAAAAAATGCAAAAAAATGATAATGGAAACAGTTTGCAGGCAAAGGCAATTGTGCAACGAGAGCTTTGTCTTATTTCACTTGGATATTCTACTCAGTATGCCACACATGCCCAATAATAATAATAAAAAAAACTTTATTATTCAAAAATCCCTTCACATTGTCAGTTGAGCTTTTTGTAATGCTTCCTTCAGCTTCCCTAGTCGGTGCATGTGTTTCACTACCTGAATGGCAGGTAGGCTGCGTTGTTTCCTGAGATCAGAGTCCTGTAGGCTTCTTCTGGGCTTCTTTTCAAATAGATAACCTATAGGGCAGAGGTTGTACTGTATTATTAATAATGGACAGACAGATATATAAATTAACAGAGGGGCATATAGAGAAATAAAGAGATATTTACAGCATAGGCACCGATAAGAACAGCATCATTGGCTCTCTTCTTCTGGTCATAACTAGTGTAGTGGACTAGTTTCTTTCTCGACATGGTGAAGGACTGAAATGAAAAAAGTCAACAACCATTGGACAAACAGTAACAACAGACAGCATGAGTGATTGAACTGTTCAATGGACACACAATGTAGACTGTAAATTTACACTTTAACAGCCAGAGAAAACTCTCTTCCATGTTGTATGTTATGGGTCAGTAACAGCCCAGTCTCACGCCAGTTTAGCAGAACCAGTGGTCATAAACTACATTTGTCCAAGCACTAGGATTTTTCTATGCAGGTACTGAGGGGGTGGGACATACAGAGAACAAAAACACCAAAAAAACAAACAAAATATTTATTTGGCCTAATAAGCCTATTATTGCTCTGAGTTTTCACTTTCTTACAAAATTAATGTTACTTTTAGGAGTCTTGATCAGTATAAAAGGACTCCAAAAAACAGAGAATCTGTGATGACAACTTTATGCTCAAAGGAAAAAATATTTTCAGAATTCTGCCTTATTTTATCTATCTTATCTCTCTTCAATCTAACAGACAAGTTTTGTGATTCTCCAACAACTCTGGAAGTTCCTCCTGTGGCTCGGCAGTCAGAGTAGAGAACAGACAACCTGGGAGCTGAACGGTTTGATGGTTTGTCAATGGAGGAGAGATGATGGAATAGGAGAAAAATCTGATTAACTATAAAATAAGGTCATTTTGGCTCAATTCTAGGGGTTAGCAAGCTTGACTGATGGGCTGGGATTCTTCCCCTGATGAATTAAGTAACATGGGTCGGTACCTAGGGGATGATATTCTGCAGCAAAAGCAAAACATAGTGTAGTAGTGCTGTAGTGTTACAGAGGAGACTGGGTACATATCTTGTGTAAAATTCACTGTCAAAACTGATTGTTGAAAGTTTGGAAGCAGTCTTAACCCAAACCATGAGCTTTTTCCGAAACCAGAACAAGTTGTTTCGGTGCAGCAGCAAGCTTTAGTTAGAAAGTCTAACATTGCATGTTTTTTATTGCTAACTTCACCATGAAATGTGAATGTGTTGTCTGTGCCAGACAAGTGGGTCTATTTGTGCTTTTGTGTGATACCAGGCTGGCGTGCAGAACTCTGTCTCTTACCTTGAGCTTCTTGTTGAGTTTGCAGCAGTATCTGTACAGCATGGCCAGGTTGAGGGGTCCAAAGTCTGCATAGAAACTACAACACGGAAAGAGATAGAGGAACTTATTACATACTGCACATTACTACAGCTTATTGTACAGTTTCAATTATAAAATCTCTGCACATTGAAATATTTTCTTTAAGATTTCTAGAATTCACAGATCCTCTACCAAATTACTCAAGGCTCATAGGTGTCACAGAAACTTTATCATATGTGGTTTCTTGGATGTGAGTGTGTCTGAATAAAACTTCACACAGTTTTAAAAACTAAAGCTGTTTTTGCCCTCATTATGAGCATATACATTTTATTTTATATTTCCAATGTATGAACTGAATTGAGAACTAAAGAATTGGCATAATACGTATTTTAAACAAAATGTAACTGTTGTTAGAAGAAGTCCTTAAGACCATGTACACTAATCAGATTCAACAGTGTGATTTAATAATCTTAGTTTAATCGTGGCCCTTCCTGCAACGGTTACCTTTATTTTATTTTAAACCATCTGACCCACTGAATTTTCTGACAACTGTTAAGGTAAAAACTGGTCTGGTAAATACAAATAGTTATCTGGTTAAAGTGTCACAGGCCAATGGAGCACACTTCCTGGTGCATTCTGATAATCTGCAGCTAAGATCATTAAGACAGCCAGAGTGTTTGACGCATTGAGATGAGACTGCAGTGACCTCTTGAACATTATAAGAGGCTGGATATCCCTCTGCTGAAGCCAGACCTGTCTTCAGTGTTGCAAAACCAGCTGTCATTTAAGAAACACTGCACTATTTCATTACCAACATTTTACATTCTCAAATCAGTCATCAGCTTGACCTAAAGACACCTGAATAGTAAAAAGAACTGAGCTAAATCCGTCTAGTCAATGAGAGGCTTGATCTCGTGGGAAATTCTTAGTCATCCTATTTGCACAAGAGGCCAGGAATGGTTTAAGCTGCTGCACGTCAACGACCAGGCTTCTACTTTACAGGAACTGTACTGAAATTAAGCGAGAAACTAAGCAAGGATTTCATGTGAGGAGGCAGTTTAAAATAAACTGATGCTTTCATCTCCACCTGTGATGTTATTGTTTCTAGCAGAGGAGAAAAATATTAAGGTATTTCTCTATGGGATTTCTTCATAGACCTGGGTGCAAAATTTAAAAAAAAAAGTCCTGTATGGTGTCACTGGATACTGGTCTCACACACGCGCAAGAGTTTGTTTGATGACCCACAGAAAATGGATCTCATCTCATTTGGATCACTGTAATTCCATTTACTGAGCCAGATCTTTACTTGAAACTTTAACAAACTTCAGAGAGCATGGCTTTTGATCTCTTGTTGTTTCTCCTAATTACTTCACTCTTCATTGTTAAAATTTTGTCTGCTGCCATGATTTTTTAACATATTAGCCAATAGTTTCTTATTCACATATATAGATGCATTGTGTATTTTGTTTAGGTTTTACATCCTAACCATTTGAAAGAGTTATCTAAAAAGGAATTGCACAAAAAGTTTGTCTTATGGATATTTATAGTACATAATAAATAAAAGGATCAAATACAGTGGAGGACACAATGTTTTGGGGTTTTTACATGTTCTGTTTCTCAAACCACAGGTCAGTGTGGTAGAAAACCATTGGCAGATGCAACATGATAAAAAAGGACATACTGGTAAAAACAAGTACTATATTTTTTATGCATTATTTTTATTTTGGTTGATAATAATAAGCAAAAGGCCATACCAATCACTTACTGTATTTATCAGATGTAAAAATGGTAAGCTGGTACAAATGGTGGATTGAAATGATTAAGCATGAATGGTCTGAATGGTGCTGTCCACTGTTTGTCCTAAATCCGTCTCCACCTCCAGGGCACCACAACTGATCTCATCTTGACCTATATCCTCCCATGGGATAATAACCACAAATGGGCCTCGCTTACAGGCAGGATTTCAAATGACCAAATGCTTTGACCTGACAAGTAAATTGATTTACAACTACTATTTTATTGTACTGTACTTGTATTTTTTTTTCAGAATAAGTGATTTACTTCTACCAGTAGAGCTCTTAAACTTTTAATGTTACACAGGGTATGTAAATACTGTACACAAGGTTTGTATTTAGGTCTGACCCTTTACAGTAGTAATGGGCCCGTTGAGATCATTTTGGCTTTTGGACAAATCAAAGTAGAATAAATAGTGTTAATTATATATTATCTGATGACTAATTAATGTGTATTTATTACATTCTGTGACAAATTTATTGTGTTAAGTTTACCTGGATTATATATTTTTCATCACCAACTGCATGCACTTCTGTTCTGATGGCAAAAACACATTGCAATGCACGTAGTTTGCAGTGCTGCATTTACACATATTTGTATGGTGACATTACAGATGTACAAATCAGTAAGTTAACATCAATGACTCATTTTCTTAAATGAGAATCTGCATGGCTCATGTGTCCTAAGGAAGAGAATTAGTGAAAAGGTCATAGTTTTTACTGCTGAATCAGGATAGGTGTGCAGTAGAAGTTACCATGGTGACTCTGAATATACCAGCTTTAAACTCAGCATATCTCAAAAACCTATTACTCATGTTTTATTGTACAGTCCTCTGTGCAAAAAAAGGCAGCCACCCTCATACACCAATCAGCCACTTGTGGCCATCCCAATTCAAAAAAATCCTCAAGCCATAACTGATTACATATGGAAAATTATTTCTGCCTAATGTATTTTAATTTTATTTGTCTTAAGTTGTTTTGTATTGTCCAGGCCTTTTTATACAGTTTATGGTGATAAGGTGGATAAATGATGCCCTGCTTAATAAATAAATAGTTGCTGTTATTTCTAAGTTTATCATCTACAGCTATTAAATGTTTTTTGTTTGGTTCACTGCTGTACAAGCAGGTCTGAATAATCCAGTTTGGTCCTGATGCCTTCCTTTGTGTGGATCATAGTTTATAGAACTGACTGAGTGATTTTAATGTGATCCATCTGCTTATCACAGATGCTTACCTCTCATATATGAACTCCTCGTCTGTGCTGAAGTAGTGTGTGTTGGCTGTGTTCTTTGGTTTGACACGTAGAGTGGCAAAGTACAGCCGGTCTGTGATGTACAGTACAGACACAAACACACACACACACACACAAACAGGAAGACAAGCAGACAGATAGCAGTGAAATACTGACTGGTGTTCTTAGATTTTATGGAGCACAGACAGTGTTGCTGCGATGTCTGTGACACACAGACACATATATCTAGAAATAGACATATGTGTGTGAGTGTATATTGTGTTGATTTGATTCATTAACAATAGAAATAATAATTTATTATTAATAACAGAAAAAGGAAAGTTTTTTTTTAAATAAAACAAGTGTTTCACTTTAAAGTTTTAGTTCACTTTTATGCATTGACTCCATCCATTTGAATTGAAATATTGTTTAATAGGCTACTTTTTACAGCAAAAATGATACGTGTGATTGAGTAAGATTAATTGTAACACATGTTTTGTGCCCTGTCAGCTCACCTCATGATCAGCCATTTTGTATTTTCCACTGTCATAATAGAAATTATAGAAACTCCAGTCTTTGTCTCCTACATTTCTGGTCCAGATATTTACACCAAACCACAAGAGTTTCACTTCTTTTTTCCCCTGCTCATCAATGCCCCACTTGCAGCATGGCTCTCCATTGACACCTGCCCCTAAGTTAGTGAACCACTGAATTAAGCAGAAACTCAGTCATTTGGCTCTCATTGGAACCTTCTCAAGGATTCTAGTAAAAAGTCTATTTTGACAGTTTAAAATTCTTATTCAAGCTACTATATTTAGCTGAGATTACATGAGAGCATGTTTCCAAAGCACCTCACCTTAAATCACACTCCCTGTTGCTCAAGTGTAAAATTACAACCTCATTTTAGAACTACTGAACATTTTTTTATCTACTTGAAATAATTTACAAAATGATATAAGTTTATAAAAGGCAGCCACTTTTGATATTCTGACAAGATATCTGTTTTTTGTAAATGGATATATAATGGATACTTTGATGTATTTATGATTAATAATCAATCCTTAACAAATCCTCAATAGATAATAAGAGGCAACATAAGGGTTGCTGCATTGTGGAAAAACATCTTGCTGATGTTGTTATTTGCTCTCTTTAGTCCATCAGGACCCAGGATCCACACAGGATCCACACCTCGATAACGGCTTACCATGTTAGAGGCAAATCCAATCTCAATTTAACCATACTGTTTCAACTTAAAAAAACTCAAAACATTTAAGTTTCCTTTTTGACGGGGGCATCTGAAGAACGATACACCACCAACATTTACAACGTTAGATATGCTAACCTTTTAAAAGAATGGAACCAAAATGTAACCTCCACACTTCAAAAACACATAGCGAAGTATAGAACAGTGCAGCCATATTCGTAGTACTGTTTGCATTGGTTTGAATGTTGGTTGTTTCCTGAGCAAAGATGTTCTCCCATGGGAAGAGAGCTTCATTATATGGCAAGTGAGAGAAGAGAGCGGACTCATACAAGTATCTTTGGGTGAATAAAAACACTGACTGTCCTCACAGAGCAGAAGCTCTCCTCAGAAAGAGACGAAGCAAAATGTTTTTCATTAGGAGAAACAGATTCTTCTATGGCTCCTGTTGTTCGTGGTGTTGTGCTGTGGTGATGGTATCAAGACTTGGAGGTCAGCAGTCTCAACAACCTGCTGAAGAAGGCCAACTGACTCATTTAAGTAGAAGTGGACAGTGGCAAAGGAAAAAATGAGGTGCAAAAGCAAATTTTCAGAAATTCTCTTAAGGTGCTCCTGAGACATCATGATCACCAAATTGGGGCAGACAGACGCAAAAGTGTCTTAGCTGTTGATGGTGCAGAAGCATAAAATATAATGTTTGTGTCCCCCCCACCAGACAGGTTTATAAATCCTGAATCTAAGAGTATTTGTTTTATTACTTTTTGGTGAAACCATGCCAATAGGGAACAAAAGCTTTTAAAGGCTATCAGAGCCACCTCCATGTGCTGTCTGCTGCGCTGCAGCTCCAACTGCTGATTGACAAATCAACAGGCCAAATATACCCAACTAATCAATAACTACCCTCTGTTCATTGTAACTTACATAGTATTTTCTCTTTTTTCTCTAGAGAAATTAATATAATATTTCTATGATCTTCTCATAGAAACTCATTGTAAGTGTATGACATCTCCATAGGTTCTAGTTTTGTAGCCAATGTGTTACTTCTATATTAAAATCATGTATTTTAAGTGAAAGTCTTAGTTTTCATGACTAACATATTTTTTTTTATTTACCCAAATACACTTTCCTGCATCTTTCCTTCCAAGAAATGATAAAGCCAAGATATATCACTAAAATTTATGTACAATTAGATTTACAGGTGATTATATGATAATTAGCCTAGTCATAAATTCACAGGTAACTTACCTTTAATAAATTCCGATGCACCAGACTGCTCATATTCCTCTGCCATTTGATTCACTATTAAAGGGTTCCTTTAAAAATTGTTGCTCTAAATAACCTTAAAAAGTTGATAATTTTGCGCTCCACTCAAAATGAATTTGAAAATCTCTTTTCTGGGTTATCTGTTAAGAAGCCACTTGAATTGGCTCCAGAAAAACACAAGTTCTGCATTAAATATCATTAGATGAGGTCCATAATTCAGCTTCGACGAGCCTGTCATTACTTAGAGTTAAGTGGCTCTAAATAGTCACAATTACTCTTTTAGGCCCACACACACACAACTGTTGAGCTACAGGACCACATTCACAACAGAGAAGTTGATCCACAAACGAAAAAATATCTCCAGAGTCGAGAAAAACCCCAGCCATTCATCTCCTCCCCCTAAGATGCAAACCGACTCTGCTCAATTTAGTAGTTTCCCAAAAATGACTCTGTCCCTCCATGGCTAAAATGATATATTTCCCAGAATCTTCCAGCAAACACTCAGAGATCTGAGGACACGCACCAAGCTGTCCAGAGTCAGAGAGAGCACTAATCTCTCTGCTGCTCTGCACATGCTCTATGTGGCTGCAGACACACACACACACACATGCGCACACACACACACACACACACACACACACACACAAACACAAACACATGCACTTGTTGGCAGGTTGCTTAAGCCTGGTAGAGGAGGATTAATGGATGATGCGTTGAATGGATAAAACAGTGCCTGTATTATATTTCTGTAATCCCTGATTTCCTATCATGTAAATTTTCATAATACACTAACAATCTCATAAAACTATATTATTCCCATATCTGTAAAAATAAAATAGATTTTGAACATAAATAAATTTTGGATATAAACTTCTCCTATATTTTTGAAACATATAGCAAATTTACAGTAATCAGATTTGTCCTGTGTGTCAAATTACAGTGACTTGTTTGCAATGGTTTACACTGCACACTAATTCATCTGGCCTGAGGAATGTAGTTTGCTCCTGTCACCCAAGGGTGTGGAGCCAAAGCCTGGGTGCCAAATGTCTAAGCTCCCTGATTGCCTGGCTGAGCTCTAAGTTTCACATGAAGCCAACTAAATCTGCACTTACATCACACAGTTGTACAAGTGTTTGAGATGGTGATTACGCAGGAGGTGTTTGGTTGGTTACTAAGCAAAAGTCAATTCTTTTTAGAATCACTAATCCTCCAAGAATTTTCTACCAGAAAATTAAGTGTATGTCACTCTGAAATAGTCCAGTTGTAGAGTTTCCCTGTAGGGTCGACCTACTCTGAAAATGTCCCATGTAGGCCTACTTATTTATAGTGGAGTTGTTTCTCAGTTTAACTCAACACAATCCTGCAGCCAAACATTGTATTACAGAAAATAATTGAAAAATTTATTAACCTTCACTTATTGCAATAGATGATTCCGTGGATGTCAGACATAATAGTTAGTTTCTTTTTATATATTCTAGCTGCTGTCTGTCAGTTTATCCACAACTTTCATTTAAACTAAAATGTCTGTTATTAGATGGATGACCAGGATTCATGGGGCCCAGAGCATAAATTCTTATGAAACTGCGACTGTGGCCCTGACTTTTTCTGAAGCCCCATCATCAGGTTAAGGTTTTTACATGTTCAGTGATAAACTTCACTGTTTAAAGGACGAAAACGCACAAAATTTAAAGAATGGATGGCAGTCAGATTGTTGATCTTGGAAGTTATCCAGTGCAAACACCAGATCCAAATTTTAAATTGTTAAATAAAAAGTACCCTGCAAAACAAGCATCATCCTCAGCTTTACTTTGTGCTTATTACTACTAAGACTACATGTTAGCATTCTGACTAAAGTAAGATGACGACCCTTGTAAACATTATACCTGCTTAACAACAAGCATGTGTGTATGCTTTGAATAAGTGCTTTATTTTTACAAAGGAAACGAGTTAAAAACTTACAAATCCTAAGATGGTGTGGACATGATTCAGCCCACTCTGCCTCTGCCTGACTTATCCTGACATTCAAATCCTAAACCCAACCAATCGTCAGTCCTCTCTCTCTCAAAGGCAGGGACCATGAGCCAGTCAGGGACAGAGTAGGACTGCTTATGCTTTTGACAAAGTGCTGCAGGAGTCAGTATTGTGCATTTCTATGTCTTATTGTAATGAGTTTTTTGAACAGCACTTCTGGTTAAAATGCCTAAAATAAGGTTTGTGGTCAATACAGGCCTTGAAGACTTTCACAATTTTTTCTCTGACATTAAATATATTATCAAAGACCCAACTGATAACTTCTAAAGCTTTTGCATATCTTAAAGACATAGTGGCTTACCCGTGACTACACAGGTAGTCAATGATGTCAAACATCAATATACTGAACATGATAACTAATCTACTTGCAAGTCCTCTTTTACAACCTTGCTGTGTTCATACACACCTTCCTACAAGCTGTTCTAACTTAGTGGTGGCAATGTTAAATTTATGTGACTGTAGTGTAGTTCCTTTACATTCTAATGTTAGCTTTTTACTTCTGGTGATTTAATCATTAAGTCATTAGTAGTGTTCTTTTTCTGAAGATGATCTTGCTGAACAAAATGTGCAAATATCTGAAACTTTTGTTCACCACAGAACTTATTTCCTGCGCGATGCAAAATCCAGTGGAAAAATCCTATTGGCATCCAAGAGGATGAGGGGAAAGCTAACCTGCAGAAACAAACTTTGTTATCATTATGACACTCTCTAGTAAGATTCATAATTGTTTCTTCAGTAGCCGATAACAGACAAGCCAGGCAGTGGCTCTAAAGCCACAGTGTCTCCTACATGCTTGGAAGGGGAGGGTGAGTGGAGGAACAATCAGTTATGTATAATCAGCAGCCTCACAGCTAGATGACAAGAAATCTTACTCACAGAACTGATAGCTTGACTCTTAGACATTGAATGATAACATCTCAGCTGGTCAAACAGACTAACCTTTCAAATGGCAGAAAGCTCTGACAATGAGACATTTAGAGGGCTTCCATAAATCTGAGATCTCCCTTCATACAGCACTTTTTTCTATTTCATTATTTAATTTTAGCTCTAGAGCAGTGGTTCTCAAACTTTTTAAAGTGTGTACCACCTAAAAAAATATCGAGCTCTCAAAGTACCACCA
>JAPZDV010000004.1:1604208-1618740 GCA_029814665.1 Acanthurus lineatus | reverse complement strand
TCTAGGTATTAAATGAAATACTTTTTATGCAGAATAGCCCACCACCATTATCTTATGTTATTATTTTATTGATACAGAACTAAAGAATTAATATATCAGCACTAAAATTAATGTGGTAATTGGTTGAGCTACTTCTGGCTGGTTTATAACAATGGTAAAAGGTAAATGGACTGTACTTATATAGCACTTATACCACACAAGTCAGCATTCACCCATTCAATTCACACTAATGCCAGGTGGCTTCTCTACAAAGTGCCAACCTGCTTATCAAGAACTCATACACACACATTCACACACCGCTGGTGTGGCCACCAGAAACAATGTAGGGTTCAGTGTCTTGCCCATGGATACTTCGACATGATTAGTAGACAGCCTGCTCTACCTACTGAGCTACAATAATGCAACCAATGCCAGTGAAATAGCTCATATTCAAGTAACTAGTGACTTTAGCTGTTGAGGAAATGTGGAGCACAATATTTCTCTTTAAAATGTGGTTAAGTAGAAGCAGAAACAAAATTTAACGGAAATACTTTAGTACAGCACAAAGTTGCTTTTCAAAGTTGCAACTTTATATTTATTTTGCTGTTCTGTCGAATGTCTTTTTTTTATTAAGCTTCCATTGAGGATTTTTAAAGTTTCAAATGTCTCTTCCCTTTTTAAAATGAAAAACAGCAAAATAGAGGTAACTTTTTGCCTTTTCTTCTTCACACAGGTCCAACTGCTGGGTCATATAGGAGCTGAGGTGAAGATAAATCCTCTTTTTTAATCAAAATAAACTCTGAGATCTCTTCTCATAAATAAACAGCTCCAGATCAGAGCAGAATGGTGAGAACTCAGGTGTTTATTTCACTGGAAGTTCTTCCACTTCACCCATCCAACACACACAACACTCAAAGCCCTGCAGCACAACCTACACAATCAGATGTTGATTTTGAATTTGAATGTCAATGCCATGAACAAAGCTTTAGATCATATGGTTAAGTCTTTGTCTGGGGTCAGTTGGATCCAGAAAGATCAAGCCCTCATTAGATCTTTTATGAAAAACACTAAAACTCCAATCACACAAATTTAAATGACCTAAAATCTAAAATGGCAATATACTGACATCAGCCATTTTATGACACCTTTAAGTAAAACTAATGCTATGTTTTTGTTCCATAACTTGGAGTACAATAGTAAAGATTTATTTTCAAAGTAACTAGATTTTGTGTTCTGGAATATCTGCCAAAGCTAATGAACCCAATTCTTGTTATAATTCTCAAATTGTTATAGCCTTTTTTGTCGACTGCAATTAGATTTTTTTTAAAGTAACATAAAGTGATTCTAAAATATTTATCACTCTTGGAGCGCTATGTTTGTCATATGATTTAGAGCTAAATGTGCTGCAATGTTCATTTACAAAACAGGAAGAACCACAACCAAGGAAGCAGAGAACAATAGAAAAGTTGAGTGACATCATGTTGAGTGATTGAGGACCTAGATATATAAATCCAGTTTTTGTGAATAGCCTTTGAGTACCTAGTGTGAACAATAGTTGCATCCAGTGTAAAAGACATCGTGATATCTAGTGGTGAAGTTGCAAATTACATCCTGCTGAATATCCTTTTCACTCAACCTCTCCCCTTCCAAGCACATGCAAGAACCTACCATGGCCACAAAACTTGCAAAAAATACGGACAGCCCATGTAACTTTAAATGTTAGTTAGATGGAGACACTGTGGACTGTTGCAACCTGGTTTGAACTGGGCAGAATCATCTGACCTAGAATTTGGGTGTCTATTGGCTGTTTTAGATTATGTAAAATTAGATCTTTGTAACTTGTGGCAGCTTATTTACTTTGAAACACTGAAGACAAACAAGAGCCAGATTGTCACATGCAGCAGAAATGCAGATGGAGCATGGCAGCTTCTGACAACTACAGCAGGTTGAAAGTAATGACTCTGTATTTTCTGTCTGTTTTAAACTGCAGACACTGGCTTGTTTACATCTTGTTGTTGCTGTTTGCAACAACCTTGTATGAAAGGTGAGCCAGCCTAATCTGACTGTGGCTGGCTGTTAATCCTCTGTAATGATTGCTCTACATTTAGTCCTGCTGGCTGTCTCCACAGGCAGTAAGTCATGTCTGATCGCCATGCTCAGTATATCAGGGAGGTTCAGGTTCTGTCCCAAATCCCTGTTTAGAGATGTCTTTTATGCACACATATAGTGTAAAGCATATACACCCAGTCAGCTCCATCAACGCAATCACTTAAAAATACATTCACATACACAGACACAGACCATGTGATCTGACTTTGTTTTTTACTCTGTTGATCCAGTTACATGCTCAAATGTATTTGAAATGAATATTTGCCATATTAATACTCCAGCATTAGACAGAAAATGTTTTAAACTGCATATTACATAACCAAGTAGTGAGACAAGTGTGCTAAGCACTAGATATTTTTGAAGTGTGAAATGTGATTGCAGTTTCCTCTTCAGGGAGCTGTCAGTGGTGGCAGTTTATTTACAGACCAAAGATGCACTAATACAATATGGAACATTTTGGGTACCATTTAGCGAGTAGCTTTTTTTTTTTGCAGTGCATTTTCATTGAGCATCAATGGTACAAGACAGGTACACAGGACATAGAACAGAGCAATGCTCATACATTTTAACATTATTATTACTTTCTTTTTGTAAATTTCTTAATGTAAACATACAAGTAAAATTTCAACCCCCCATCGCTCCCATCCACCTGGAACATGTAGGACATCCACCCAGAGGAGGAAAGAAAACAGAACATAGGTTTAGTGTTATTGAAGCTGTACACTGTGTGTTATGATTTACATGAATATAAATGTAAAAAAAAAAAAAGGCTCCTACTTTTCACTAAGCGGGCATAATCTTAAGTCTGTTTAAGTATGTCAACACCGGATCCCAGAAAGAATTTGTCTCTGGACCCCCTGAGTGTGTACTTTATTTTCTCTAATTGTATAAACTGCATCAGATCTCTCAGCCACAAAGACGCATTAGGTGGGTTTTTAGATTTCCAATGTAGTGATATTCTTCTGCGTGCAAGCAGCATTGTAAATGCAATTATGTTTTTATGTGCTTTCCTTATTGTAAAATGTCTTCTATCTGTGATGCCATTGTCGATGCTGCATTGGGTTGGAGATCGATATTTAGTACTTCTGACAATGTTTTAAAGATCACAGACCAATATGTAGTCAGGGCTGGGCATGACCAAAACATGTAAGTTAAATTGGCGGGAGTGTTCCTGCACCTGTCACAGCTTGCATCTGTGTATATTAAAAATATACGTATATAAGGTATATTTTAGCTTAGTCTTGCTTTGGAATAGTGGGTGTGGTGTAAAACCTTAAATTGTATTATGCTTAATTTTGTACAGGAAGTACAGTTGTTCACACGATGTAGAGCGCTACTCCAATTGTCCTCTTCCAAGTCCCCCAACTCATACACCCAGTCTGCCCTGATCTTTGCAAGAGTTGTGTTTTTAAAAGTGGTTATACAATCATTTATTCTTGAAATTAGTCTTTTTGAGTTGAAAGGGATTTCTAACAAATTATCTAAACCAGAAAGAGGAAACGTGTGGGAAGTTTGTGTTTTGACACTGAAGAAAGTGGCGGACTTGGAAATACCGAAATAAGCTGGACCGAGGGAGGCCGAATTTGTGTGATAAGTCATCAAAGCTTGCAAAAATACAGTTTATGTACATATCTTTAAATGTACAAATGCCTTGTCTTTGCCAAACAATAAATTCAGAGTCTAATCTATTGGGAGGGAAGAGGTTATTGTGTATAGGACTTGTATGGAGAAAACCTTTAAACCCAAAGTGCCGTCTAAGTTGGAACCATATCTTGAGGGTGTTTATGACAACTGGATTTTTAGTGTATTGTGAAATAGAGAGGGGAATAGCATGTAGCTTTTGACATAAAGTTGTAGTAGTAAGTCAGTCATCACTAAAGAAGAGTTCCAGGAACTGTATCTTTAAATTATCTTCCAATAAATATGATTAAAATTATTAATGAGGAAAAAAAACATTCTAACTTCATAAGGTAGCTGGACTGCTGAGATTTTAATTCTGACATCTTGCAGGTCCATCTTGAAAAGCTCCAGCTGGATTTATTTGTGTTTGGTCAGAATATAATCGGACCAATCAACATCCTTTTAGGAGATAGAGGTGGTAGCTATGGGCGTGGTTTATTTTTGACAAGAAGCAGTAGACAATTGTGGCCATTGCAGAGCTTAGCAAAAACCTGCTAATGTATGTCTTTCTATCAGCTGGTACCACAGGTCTCTATAGTCAGTCTTTACAGTCATTATGGTTCAAGAAAAATCTTTAGTATTATAAGTTGCACTCTAACATTTTATTCAGTTCTATAAACCAAACCCTATGTAACAAGTATGAGAGAAGAGGTATGAATGAATATAATGTCATGTATCTGATGTGAGGGAATCATATATCTGATAGGGGGTTGGGGGAGTTCCCATTAGTTGACCTCAAGTTGGCACAACAGGTTCGCATAGTAAGGGGCCTTAGAGACATTTTATGGATCTGGGATGAACACACAGGAAGCCAATAACAACAACATCAGTTTTTTGTGTTAATGGTAAATATATATATATATATTATCATTGTAAATTTTTATTAAATTGAGCTCAGTGTGCCTTATATACAATGACAAAAGAGTAATAAGAGGCTCAAATATGAGCACAAAAAAACTTGAGAAACATAAATTTAAAAACATAAACAATAGTAAAAGGAAACTCACTCAAAAAAGTGAGCATCTGACTTATATCAAACAGAGCACAGCTCACAAAAAAGGAAACTTCAGCACAATCAAAGAAAACCTCCACCCACTCATCACACTGATCACAAAAAACAGTTGCTTCCACGTCACACACAATAATCATGATCAACCATAAGTCTGAAGTAACAGGTAAGTTTCAAGTTTGTCATGAAATTGGAAACAGTTGAGCAAGACCATGGTGTCTGGATGTATCCTCTCAAGACCTGGATTTAACTTTAGGTACAACCACAGGGTCGTCACCTGATGACCAGTGAGGCCTCATTAGGTTATATAGATCACTTTAAGTGAAGATGTCATTTTAGTTGGGTCGGGATGGAGTTAAAAATGCTCAAAAGTTGTTGACTTCAGTTTCTTTTTTACATAGTAGACTGTGAAAGCAAAGAATTACATCAAGAATTACAACAGAATATGTTTGGAAACATAGAAAACTAGTTGCATTTTTATTCTCCAATGACTGAGTTAACATGAATATTATAGGGGCAGAATTAACTCTTAGGGAGATAAGTGGAGAGAAAAGGCTCAAAACAATGGATTTTAGGAGTGAAGTTTGGTGTGACTGAGAGGAAAATAACATGAAGAAAGGGAAATGTTTAAAAAAAGTCTATTTAGGTATGCACAGGGGAACCTAATATTTGAATATTTGAATTTAACATCTCTCAACTCACTCCCCAACTTCAAACATGGTTTGTGTGTGAAAGCTTTTGGCTCACAATTCAAAGTTACTACATACCTTGTCACAAAACCAGCAATGAAATAACAAAGTTGACAGATCTACAAAACAGCATGATTTTGAATTCAAGCATATGGGTCACAGTTTTAAAGAAATACTGATGGACTTGAACAAAGCTTAGAACACACATTTGAAAAAATGCCCAAAGTTATATTATTATGAATGCAACTTAACAATTCAAATGAACTTTTTTGATTTTAACTTATTTTTCACAAAGGTTGAAAATAGAAAAATAAAATTATATAATACAATAAAAAACAATTAAGTGAAAAACAAATGTCTTCAAATGTGGCTTTGTTATCACTATCGATGTTAGAGCTAATCACTGCAGCCTATGCTAACAGTAACAACACTTTGAGTACAACTGCTGCTGTAACTAGCAGCACTAGCAGTACTGATACTGGGTACACTGCTGCTAAAACTGTTACTGCTTCTTCTTTACTGCAACCGCAAATGCTGTATATACAACTACTACTATCATTTCTAATTGCACTGCTCCTGCTGATATGAGTGATACAACTACTCTATTTACAGTAGTCGTTGTTTATTTTAGTTAATATCTATTGTTTTTATCTACTACATTCAATAATGATAAAAAAGGGATAAATCAGTTTTTAATTAGTCTCAGGTGACCCCCTACCCTAAAAAGACCTTTCAGGATGTAATGTCTTGCTTTAACACTAGAGGGTAGTGTTTATTTGATTATCAGCAATCACCTTCATGGAAATCTGCATTTTAACATCTATTCAAGGGTCGCATTTAATTGTTCAAAATAAGCTTCAGCAGTATTGATAGCAGCATCCTTTACAGGAATGGTGTCAAGAAAATTAAATTATCAAGTGATTATTCTTCAAATAATTTTTTTTCACTTGGAATCAAAATCTGAAACCATAAAAAAAGAAATGTTTTATAAAAAACAATCTAAAGATGAAAAGAAACTAAAAAAGGTTTAATTTGCCAAATCCAAGTCCACTATAATAATAAAGGTCATTGCGGTAGTATGAATAGTCATTCTTTGTTTGCTAAACGTAAATAATTCTCAATCAGTGAACCTAGTGTAGTTTATTGTTTATCTAGTCGTCCACACCTCAGCTCTCTGTGACAACTTTTGGGCCTGCCCTGCAATTTGAGAACCACCGCTTTAACAAGTTGAAGAGCTCCTTACTTGTTGAGAAACTTTGCCCTGATATATCTTTCCCTTTATTTCTTTTAATTTGGTAGTCAGCAAAGATCTGTTTTGTGATAACAGTTTGGTCCCCCTATGCTTATTTCTGTTACTGTGTGACTTTTTTTTTTATGAAAGAAATGTTTTGACATTACAGTGTAACAGATAAACACTGAGGGTGACATGTTCTAAAACCAGTAAATACTTTCAGTGTAACTTAGACTTAACGTCTTAAATTTGACTACTTTAGGTGAAGTAATTAAGACATGGGAGATAGTGGCTGATTGAAGACAAGTATTTATGAGAGTGGTAATATGATATAAATGCTCTGATAGTAGAACTAATTACTGGTCATACTGTTAATATGTCACCAAAAAACTAATCAATCATGACTTTATTAAAGGCACTTTGAAATTAAGGTCCACATTCGGAGAAAGAGGCCTATAATTTCCAAAAATGTGTGAGAACAAAACATTCATGTAAGAATGGGCAGACCTGAACATCTTGCAGTTTCTAAGATAGGAACAACTGTGTGAAACAAACAAAGTTAGAGTCAGTTTCTTGCATGATTAGGGGGTTTACATCCTTGACCACTGGTTCTCTAAAAATCATTTTTTAAATCTCAGTTTCCTTAGTTAGTTTATTTTTGACATTTTCTTTTATAAGACATGGTTGTATCACAGCCATTTCAGGATGTTTTCATTGTCAATTTTTTATTTTATTTCATTTTCGCTCGGGCTACTTTCCCAAAAAAAAAACTGCGAATAAGAAAAACGTTATAGTTCGATATGATTTTTTCCGTGTCTATTTATTATTTAATCTTATGACTGAGGACCCCCCCCCCCCAAAAAAAAACCCCGAAAAAAACAACCAAAAAAAAACAAACACCAAAAAACAGGCAATTTACATCTACGTCATCTTCTTCCCGAGTTGGCAGGCGACGTCACATATGTGGCATTTATGTGTCATCGGAATGCACGCCAGGTTTGTTCACTGATATGCAGGCTATAAGGGAATTTAGATTAATAATATGAATACAAAAAAATCAGAAACCTTACATAAAAGGAACCAATTATTTGTATTAATAATATTGTCAAAATTCAAACTTTCTTTAAACAGAACAAAGAAGGCTACCACGTCTTAAGAATTTAGCAAAATTTACTGCAAGACGTGGGG
The DNA here is from genome assembly GCA_029814665.1 of Acanthurus lineatus. Classification (NCBI taxonomy): domain Eukaryota; kingdom Metazoa; phylum Chordata; class Actinopteri; order Acanthuriformes; family Acanthuridae; genus Acanthurus; species Acanthurus lineatus. The sequence continues at coordinate 1,610,855 of JAPZDV010000004.1, read as the reverse complement.
GATAAAGATTTTGAAGAAAGGTTTTACTGTGAGGACGCTGCTGGCCTTTCTTGCCTGAGCATAGGCTTATCGACATTAAAGACAAAACGATCTTTGTCAAAGCACAAACAAAATTAGCGCAGCCGACTAAAGCAAAAACAAAATTAAACGACAGTAATTCTCGATTGAACATAAGCTACGATTGTATCATTGTTTATCCCGCCCATACTTACGACAGTCAACTCCATGCCCCACCTTTAAGTTAAAAATAAGACCAGTTTACCCCACCTTATTGGATGACGTTTCCTGAAGAGTGCCACACCTTGTTACACCCACAAACAACAAATTCATGTGCACTCCAGATTCTCTTTCTTAATATTTCCAACTGCACCTGAAGGCAGCGGGAGACTGAAGGTGGAGAGAGATAGAGACTGAACAACAAGAGGAGGGGGGAGAGATAGCAAACCTCACTAAGAGGCAGCGCTATGAGCCTGTTTACCAGAAACTAGCAGCTATTTGCGACATTTGCGCTATAGTGAAAACCAAATTTAAGCATTTTCGTTTAGATAAGATACGATTCAACCAGCATTTAGTTTAGTATGTTTAAAAAGAAAGAAATGTGTGCCGGTCGTCAGCTATGTTAACGTGAAGACAAAAAGGGCATCTCTCTGTCTTTGACCGAGCAGCCCGATCTTAATCTTCGGATGAGAGTTTCTGTGTAAGCGTTGTGAACCAGCACGGCAAAACCGTCTGCTGCTCATCCGACCAAGCAGTCCTTGTTACTTTAAAAACAGAGGAGGAAAAACCACCAAACTGTCAAGATGAAATTCACAGAGCATCTCTCGGCTCACATCACCCCAGAGTGGAGAAAACAGTACATCCAGTATGAGGTAAGGAAGCTTCACATTAAACCTGCTCCCTGCTAGCCACTAGCTAGCTATCTGGCTAACCAGGCAGCCACTGACGTTATGGCAAGATGTCTTTCCAGTTTCAAACCAGTTATTTCTGTTCAAAACCATTTGGATATTTATGGTCGGTGAGGACTTTCTTGCCGTTCTCTCTCCGTCGTTATACACGAGGAGGAGCGGAAATGCCTCAGTTGTTACGCCTGCATATCAGGCAACAGCAGCTCACAAACCTAGCTAGCAAACTCGACAAGCTAACGCTGTTCAGTGGCTCTGCAGGTACCTCGGTCACATCTTGCTGTATTGAGCTGCCATGTACACCCGCCCGCAGAGCCGTTTGTGTCTGTCCTCTAAGCTGCTTGGAATGTGTTTAGGAGACAAAAGGCATTTGGCTGAGTCATCATTTATGAGCTAGTTAATCTTTGCGCCTGTGAAACTGCTGTCTGTCCCCAAATGCTGACCCAGCTCAGCAGTCACGCCGCTGGTGTTTTAACATCAGGGTGAACGGGGTCATTGGTTGACAGAGGGGTGCTGATAATTCAGTCTGCAACCTTTGATCAATTAATGCTATTAAAACTTGTAATTCATCCCCTTATCTGATTTGTGCCTTGAACGCAAGGCTGATAGTGTAAACAAATTGTAAAAATAAGTTCCAGGAAGGCCTTTGCATTGTGCCAGTATATGTTAAACTGATTTTCCAAGCACACTTGTCAGGGATGTATTATGTGTTTGCAGTACAGTGTATTTTTATACAGCAAGACAATAATGCTGTTTCTATAAGAACAAAATGATGGCAGTTCATGTAGAAGTCCAATTTAAGATATATCTAGTTTTTAAGTGCTATTCAAAACTGTAACATAGCTAGTCTGTGTAATGCGCATATTGCATTTCCTGTCATCAGTTGGCAATCAATCCATTCTTGCAATCAGTTATTTTTGGAAACTTATGCAGTTAAGTGACACAGAGGCATAATGTTTTTTTCATTTATTTCAATGGTATCTGACAAACTGAAGTAAAAAGTGTTACCTTTTTTTTCACAAGGTACTTGGTCTAAACATAAAAAGTCTGATGGTGGGACTTTTGATTAATATACAAAGGATTTAAAACTATTATTGTGTACAGGAAAGTCAAGGTACCAGATATCTCTTAATTGCTACCAATAACACTGAAAGTCCTTGTTTGTTGACACCCAGTGTGATATCATAGAAAAAGACAAAACAGAAAAACAAACCCCAATGTTTTTCCACACAGACACAAACTCACCACTAATCAGTAAAATACTCATTAAGTATGCAAGCTCTATATTTTAATGACAGCTGACACAAACATAGCAGAAGGACTGTACCCTGCTACTTCCAGCTACAGCTAAATCACGCTAACCTAAAGATAATATCCTTTGGCCACTGAATGCCAACTGTCTTAAGCAAAAGAATGGTATTCTGCATATCAGGATAAGATAAACAAGATAACACTTTGGATATGTTTTCAATGTAATGTAAACATTCATATCAGTATAACTTATTTCTCCTGTGTATCATTATTGTCACAACACATGTTAACATGCATGTGTATAAATAAGCTATAAAGTTGCATCAAAAGGGATAGTATACAACATTGTTTCAGTATATTGAAGACAGATGTGGCAGTAATGGAGCGGTTGTGTTTCTGCATAAAGAGTTTCTCCCACTCTCTACCTTTGAGTAGCAGTAGCTGCATTGTTTGATAGCGGTAGTTGCAGGCCTACATAGGTACATATTGCTCAGGTTTAGTAAGACAGCAGCATTAGTTTGGGGATAGGGTTAAAGATATTACCCATTTATACACATACACACACACAGACACACACGCACACCATAGCAGAAATGCATGTCATGCATTTGTCTGTTTTTCCATGCTTCTGGCTCGAAGTCAGATACAATCAGTCATCAGTCATCTCCTCTGCACTCCTGACACATTGTTTTAGTTCTGTGTTCCTTTTAGGGCACAGGCAACATTGAGCCAGAAGTCTATTACTGCAGCTTGAAATGCTGTCTGTTGAGCAGTTTCAGCACTAGTGTTCAATGTTGAATCAGCCTTCTACCTTTTTTAGAACTTATCCTAGCTCTTTTTAGAGGTCCAAGCAGCAACCAAATAAGCTTCTGTAATTACTAAGGCTCCATTTACATGACAAAAGCTTTGCTTCAAGGGAAAAAGTTTTTTCCCCTATTTTTTTAAATTCCATGTTCATGTAACAATGCTTTCAAAAAAATGCATATGCACTTACCCAACGTTGAAAACAATTTAGTGTGAACACCCGGCTGGTAACCAACAGTTTAAATTTGCAAATTCAACACCACAGAGTAACTACACGTGCCTGCACTTAAACAGTGCTGTGAGTATAAACAAACAAAGAGGTAATGGTGGATTCACACTTGAAAACAGATTATTTTGTCTGAAGGGGCATAGAGTCTGCAGCACAAGCCAAGTTTAAGGTCTGCCTTTTGCCTTTTGACGTTCAACCTTTGCTTGGCTACCAGACCAAAAACTAATAGCCATGCGCCAGATGGAGCCATGTCCTTCCTGTTTTTAAACGAACTGCATGTTGCCAGTTCACTTGTAAAACCAGCTGAAAGGATGGCACTTTCAAAAGATTACACTCTGAAACCTGATTTCAAAATTTTTCTTATCTACGTATAGAAAGTCCTACTATTAGATTAGAAAGTCCAATTAGTAATTTAAATGTTTCAGTCAATGGACACGTACCGCTATTTTAAGTGTGTACTCATGTACTAATGTAAATTCATCCTTGGGAATCTTAGGTTCATGTAATTTGACTGATGCAAACCATTTTAAGATAGTCAATATAGCATGGACAATTGTCACCTCTGTGAGATCAGAATAACCATTTCAAAACTGATGAGGCCGTAATGTGATCCATTGATCAGTAACATTCAGACAAAAGTGGTGTTGTCACTTTGGTAAACGTCCAGATGATACATTCCAGTAAAATATTTAGTACAAAAAAACCTTATTGCATTCATAGATACATGAACACTGCTGATAATCATCTTTTTTTCTTGGCTGACAACACAACAGTAAATAGTAACTACTCATGCAACACATTGTTGGGAAGCTTAGATTCATCTAATTTTAACTGATGCAAAAGATTTGAGGTTCAATTAAAAACTCCAGGTACAATCCATAAATATTTTGTTAAATAAAAATTGTGAAATGAGTAGCTCTTTTACCCTTATCAGCTTTGTAAGGATTTCAAATGACTAATTGATAATGTTACAAGCAGTGAGAGGAATAAGAATTTCTACATGTGCACTTTTCTGTAGCTTATATCCACAGTAGTTTCACGTGGACTCTGGTTTCTTTCTGCTCTTGCAACATTTGGACGCAGACCAGATGAAGCTTGTTGTTCCACCCAGCTGTAAACCTGGCCCTGGGCCCAGTTAGTTTAAGTCCTGGGTAGAGTTAGGATCCAGGCCTGTAAGGTTTGCAGATCCATGCTGATCAGGGCTTTTACATGCATGTTATGTTTTCTCATGGCAGCTGTGTTTGGGTTTAACGCTTAGACAGGACAGTTAGATAAACAAAGAGTTAAGCTCTCATGATGTGCGCTGAACCAAAGGCCTTTAGCTCCTCTGTCTTCATGCTGGCCTGGGTTGCTTCAAGCAAACCATTTTTTATTTCAATCCTGTCCTTTGTTCAGAATGTTGACATTATAACAGTGTGCAGCTTTTTTTTAACCTGAAGTTTAATCAGCAAAAATGTGTGAGATGTCATGATTCAGTCTGGACAATGGAACAGAATCTGACATTGTGTACTGACTGACTGACAAACTGGCGCGCGCCTGAAGGGAGCCTTGAATTCGATAAAAACATTCACTCTACAAGCGCAAGAGCTTGGAAATATTAGCGCTAAGGGTCTTGCATCACCAGTTTTTTCTCTGGGAAGGTAGGGGAATACTGCTACCTGATTGGTTGGTGAAGTGTACAAGCAGTTCGCTCGTGCAGACCAAAGCATGCAGAAGCTGAAAAGAAGATGCCTCGCCAATTTGGAAAGTGGAATATAGCTAACGTTAGTTAGTTAGTTAGTTAGTTTGTTAGCTAACGTTAGTCTCAGGTTATCATTGAGACACAGTATTCTTTATACTCTTTATAGCAACTACAGCATTGCACTGGTAACATCTATTTATTGCCCTGGATCAATGTCTTTCAGAATGTATCAACCAGTGAGTATTCATTGTAATGTAATGTTATTGAGGAATGTATCACCAGGGAGTATACAGTACTATCTTTTTCTTCCACTGTTTTGATAACTATTGAGTGCTATTTATATTTTTCGCCACTATTACTCCATTAAAGTTGTGCTGTTGCACATTTCATGAGAGAAGTTGCCGGTCTCATTTCTTACATAGCATAACGTGACCATGTATAGATAGATACTTTATTATACATTCATACTGTCTTGTAATTCTGCTTGATTTTTCTCTCAAAATGCATGAGATTGACGCTTTTGAATATGAAATATTCAAAATTTTCTTCCAGGGGAACATGCTCCTGGACCCCCTAGAGGGGTCGTTTCCTTCTCACCTTTTTCACCCCTTCCCCATTTTCATGCCTAAACTAGTTTTTCTTCATATCACTTTTCCAAAATCTCTGATAATGTCACTTTATTCTCTTATTGTCACAACTTTATTTTCAAAATGCAGTTGTGCTTGGGGAACCCAAATGGTTAGCAGCAGCCCTTTTGATATCAATCAAAAACAAGACGAATCAGACACAATGAGGACTTTACTTTGCTGTTGTTGATCCAAAACAAAACAAGGAGAACTGCAATTTGAGCAAATATCTTGTTAGTAAATTTGGTCTTTGTGTGTCGGTGAACTCACCAGTCTTTGATAGAGATTTTGCTAAAAAAAAATCTATGAATTCAGTTAAATTTTTCTTGAGAAAGAAACAGAGGAACTTGTCTGGACTGCCGACACTTAAACTTTAACTTTCCTTTTTAAGAAAGCTTCTCTTTTTAGTGTTCCTTCTCCTTTCTGTGCAGCTTTATTTCCTTCACTGGAACACTCCTTGATCTATCTTTTAAACAAGATAAGTTTTTGATCATTTACTGATCATTTACTTACAAAGAAACTAAAGAAGAACTGAGGTGGAAAGCTTTTGTTGCTTGGTTTCTCTGTGATTTGTTTCGCTTTAAAAGTCAGTAAAATACTTGAGCTTTTTAAAAAAAAAATGCTCCTCAATTAGAGACAGGCGCTGACTTTAATTACTTTTTATCACAGGAAACCTCAAGTGTGGTTGACAAAGTGCAGAGATTTCATAATTATCACATTTTTTTTTAATACAAGATTGTAGAAGTCCATAAAGTCTAAAGCAGCGGCCCCCAACCTTTTTTATGCCACAGAGCAGTTTCATGTAAGACAGTATTTTCACGGACCAGCCTTTAAGGTGTGGGGGGTAAATATGTCGAAATAAAATGATATTACCGGCATAAAAACAAATACAGATATATGAAATATAGGCTAGCTTGTCGCCACATATTATGCAGAGCGGACTTGGTGTGTGAGAATCACCTGTGGCGATAAATCGGTTTTTTAAGTAGGACTCCTGATATTGTATTTTTAAAATGAGGCTGTCTTTTTCTTGGAAGTTGTAGGCTCTTCTTCTTCTGTCTCCTATTTGGGCCTTTTCCCCTATCCATGGAAGCCTTTCAAAGATGTTTGTTTTTTACTAATTTTTGCTAGCTCTAGGGCTTAACTGAGGTAAC
>JAPZDV010000004.1:1577201-1601082 GCA_029814665.1 Acanthurus lineatus | reverse complement strand
AGCTTCTCAGCTACTTGCTTTCAAGTGTAATAATAATAATAATAATAATAATAATAATAATAATAATAATAATAATAATAAAGAAAATTTAAAGTTGCTGTAAGCGTATGTTGGAAGAGGTAGTATGTTAAATTTCATGAACTGCAAGAACATATACCTGTTGTAAAATCTGAATATGTTGGTGAGTGTGCAGAAGCTAGGGACAAGTAGTACATGACATGAACAGTAAACAGATGGAAATTGAGCATGATGTGCCTGACAACCCACAACTTATTGATTGACCTAAACTGGTTAGGTTGAACACAAAATGAACAGGTTTGGGAGCACCTAGCTAAAATAATTTCCATATTAAGTGGAAAAAGAAATTTTTAACTTACTAAACTGCCTAATGACCCAGTCAGTCACCTAAGCAAGCAGTATCTCAACACCAAATCCAAAACACAGGTTTAGAATCTACAGTCTTCAATGCAGTCTGAATTTCAGGGATTTTTAATACTCAAACTAACAGTAAGCAATACCTCAAATTAAGCTGTTTGTTTTTTTAAAGTGAGGACTGGGTTAAAAATTGATTTTCATTTGATTGAGCTGATATCCATTTATGAAATCCAGCACTCAATCTTTTTCATCACTGGCTTGTCCGCTGGATGTCTGACAGGGTCCAAAATTAGCACTTGCCAAGAGCCAGATGTTTTAGATTTTTCTCTTTGGCAAACACAACTTTCTAGCACACCTGCGGGTAAATGTTTGTACCAAAATAGCCATGGAATAAAATGCTATGCTGAGAGTCTCTACTGCATTCTGATGCTAGTAATGGATGCACTGCTTCACTTCTCTGCTGTCTCTCTGTGCTAGTGACTAGTTTCATATGCTCAAGGACAGCAGATTTAACAGTGCATTCAGTGCACCATGCAAACTTCCAAATTTACAAATTTACTTTAACGAAGCAGGTGGTGACAGGGGCTCCATTCAAGTGCATCTCATTAACTCGACCTACATCTGTCATTACTTGTTTGATCATAGTTGCATTACTTTTAATAACATTACATAATACCACATTTATTTCTACATTTAAAGGTTCTTGTAAGACAGTGGAATTCAATTCTTAATGAAAAATATTAATATTCTAGTAATGCAACAGGTAAAAGGGTTAATTTTACGAATTAAAGCATTTTTTTTTAATCTGTTTCATATCCAACAAAAATTTGTATTGTAACTGAGAACAGAATAAATATTTCACTGAGTCAAACTGAATAGGAAGTTGAATTGAATGGAGACATTTTGAATTGTAATTAAATCAATTTGGGAAATAAGTTGCCTGGGCCATGTTACAGCCATATGTATCAGATTAAATCCATGTCAGAATTTAATTTTATGTGAAAATTATGTTAGATGGCTGTTTCAGCTTTTAGTTTCCATCATTTGTGCATCAGAAGGTGTGACATCACCCATATGCAACACAAATATTTCCAAAACCTCTGACATTATAATTTTAGGGCACAATTTGCTTTCTGCTTTAACACCCTTTGCAGGCTTGACATTTAAAAAGAACTGCCTCCTTCATATTTTCTTTGTAAAAACTTCTTAAGGCACTTGGGTTTTAAGCATTCTGCGCAGGCAGATACACAAAAATAGGGAAAAACCTAGAGATCCAAGGTTTGCTATGGACAAAAATGCAAGCATAATCCAGTTATGACTCACATAATCCTACTGACAGTTTGGTGTCAAGAAAAAAAGTGTTTCTTGGGGGTGGAGGTTAGGGAAAAAAGAAGAGAGGGTCTTAGAGAGAGAAAAAAGAAAAGGAATGAAAGAGAAGAGTGGGCATTATTATTATGTAAATAAATGGACAAAGAAGGAAGGAAAAGAGATAGGAGTAAGACAGAGAAAAGGATTAAAATCGACAGGGAATGAGCATTTAAGAAAAATATTGAGATGATTTGTGTAAACAAAGAGAGGAATGATATGGTAACCTCACACAAATGGTCAGTCCCCATAGATTTGGTAGACCGTTGTGGTGTTAACAGTCTGGCTGAGGTTATACCCACAAGTCATGTGTCTGGATCAAGGTAGGGATCTGTGGGAAAGAAGAGAAAAAAATGCCCCGACTGAGTTTCAAGGAGACCAGAGAAAGAGAGAGAAGGAGAGAGAAGGAGAGAGGGGAAGTGAGAAAGTGTTTGTGTGTGCGTGTGTGTGTGGGGGGGGGGGGGGGGGGCAGAAGTAGGGTAATCTGTAAGGATAAGCAGAGCTGCCCTCCTTCCTGTTGAGCTACGTGTGTTTTGTTTTGGAAACTTGCACCTTGACACATGCTGAGCCAGCCTACTAGCTGCACACATACTCTTTGGGTCTCAGGACAAGTGTGGGAAAGCATGAAGTTTTGCAGTTATCACCCAAATGTATCTGCATGTATGCGTGTGTATTTGCAATCTATGATGGCATGGTATCAGTTTGTTGACCATGGCACTTGGTTTCCATGATTCTTATTTAGAGACTATATTTTTTCTTGCATGTGAAACATTAGGGCCAGAGTGATACAAACAAGTATGTCCGGTAATTTTTATTACTTGTTTACAACAAAACAAGCTTTGAGGCTTAAAGCATTATGTTGAAATTGGTATTTTGTGCAATTTGGCACCCCCACAGTCTCTGAATGGAACACCACATTTTTAAATACAAATCACAGGTTTCTGTAACACTATTGTTTAATCTTATTTACATGCTTATTACAAACAAAACTCTGCTGGGTCATAATAATGTTATGTCCTGGAACAATAAGTCATTAAATAGACATGCATACTCAGGCAGCTTGTTGATTGCTTCCAAAACTTTGTATATCACAGCAGCTAGGCAGGGCAGCTCGAGAGCTGCTGTTAAAAAATTGTCTTCAAGATGACACATTTATCTTTCTCTCACATTTTCTCTTCATCAGCAATTGCTCATATATAAATTTGGCCTTGTGCACTTATTAATTGGGGGTTACCAGTAACAAGCTGTAAAAATATTGTTGTACCCCAAAAAAGAAAAAAATCAAGTCTGGATATTTTTCTCCTAGTGTCTGCACCATTTTAAAGATCAATGCCTGATCATCATCATCAGTATCTAAGTTAAACACATTTTTGTGACCTGACAGTTACCCAGAATTTGGTGCCAGAAACATATTTCAAACAGTTGGGACAGGAGCAACTAGAGACGGGGCAAGCTGAGTGTAGCAGAGCAGAGAGTTTTTTTTGTAGTTGGTAACTTGATTTGATGTTGTCATCTGTGGCTGTGTAAATCATCAGTTACACTTATCCAGTGAAATCGACAGTGGCATGAAACTTTTTCTCTCCACTCGCAGCAGTTACATATTGATGAATAAAGTATAAGTATATCAAACCACAGTTTTAATACAATCAAAAATATAAGTTTGGGTTAAATAACTTTTATTCCATTATTTTATATTTAACAATTTAATAATAAACCCTTAACTGTAATAGACTACAGGTTCAGTGGTTTCTAGTGACATTGACATGAAAAGCAGTGATTACAACATTCCTTTGGAAACAATATAGAATTAATAGTTCAGTCAATACAATGGTTGCCTGTCAATGTATTTCTGTGGCTAACTGGTTGTGTTTCCCACACCACATGTATTGGTGTTGGAGGAATTGGTGAGTGAGCACTTCCTTGTGAAAAAAGGAAATGGAAAGAAACATGAGTCTTGACTCTGTTAAAGAAAAACATAGTGGGAGCATAGGAGCTGATGGGAATATTAACAGAAATCAATGGAGCCCCCAGCAGGGATACGTGAAATATTTAAAAAATAACCAAACTCTCTCCTCCTGCTGAGTGCTTAATCACTCAAGTTACAGTGCCAGTGTATGGTATTGATCTTGAATTCTTCACTCACATTATTTCTTTTTTTATAGTCAGTGTTATCATTTGTTGTAACCACTCAACCATAGATGTAGGTTTATCTGCAGGTCCTCTTTTGTCACTTTGTCAAAAAAAAGGTTTCTTGGCTTCTTGTTTGTCACAAGAGTATCAGAACAAAGTTAACACTGTCCTTTACACTCTTGTATTTAAAGGAGTTTATAATCTTTGGAGATCTAGGAGTTTATACAAACTCAGCCAAAATAACTCTAAAAGTAAATGAAAAGTGACAGGCACACCTAAAAATGGGTATCATCTTACTTATATCTCCTTAAATTGTTTTGATTATTTTGGTTGAGGTTTTTTTCTGTGTTTTACTGCTCATGGCTTATGATGTTGTTGTTGTTGTTGTTTGAATTAATGTAGTGGCTGCACTTTCATAACAGAGAGTATAGGCTGACTGTGTGGGTTACAGCATGACCTTGACTTGCTCTGCTGTTTGCATCAGAAGCCAGCTCTGCTGCTCTTTCACTGGTTTGCAGGCAGGCTGGCACACAGTGAGGCTATTGTGGTCTGGAGCCCTGCTGGCATTTTGAAACACTGACTGACTGATCACTCTACTATCTAACTCTTGAAGGAGAGCGGATGAAAGAGGGCGACTGTCCTGCTGTCCTACTAGTACTTACAGAGACTGAATGACTGTTGTCTACTCGCCCTCACCATGGCAGAGACAAGCTGCAGCATACACTGCAGATTTACTAACATGGAGCATGAAGGAGACTGACTGACTGGCTGCATCAAAAGCACTGCATTATTAAAGGACAGAGAGACAGACCAAGAAAGGCAAAATTATACAAATTTGGCTCGCTGCATTAACAGTTTCACTTTCTGTAAACCAAACATCACAGTCTGAAAGAGGCAGTGCATAAATAAACGGTTGACGTGCTACAATAAACTGTCCAGCAGGATGTAATTGCAGCTGCAACAGGACTTTGTTATTGAGCACGGAAACATAAACTGCTATGACTGAGGTTACTGGCTGTCCCTATTAACTTAAAACAATGATCTACATCGGCAACCCTGTCATGTCAGTGCCCTGCTGTGACTGCAATCAGACCCATGTCAAACTGTCTAAGTGTTAAAGTCATTGTTATGCATGAAAGGTTATCAATAGTGACAAGCTATTGCTTGGTATTAACAAAGGAGAGACTGTGTGCGACTGTGTTAGGCTGTTAAAGTCTAAGTTTAAACGTAACATGGTTCATTTTTTTTAATTTAGTTTTTTGTATGTTTTGTGTGTGTTTGTGTGTGTGTGAGTGTGCGCATGCGTGTGGTGTGAGAAAGAGAAAAATTAGAGCTGACAACCATAAATGAAAACATACATAAGACAAACTTAATATAGAATTAATCAGACAAGAAAGTGCAATTACAAAATGGTTGCTGGTAAAAACAATATGAGTTGGTGACAGATTTTAGAATGAATCAGCTACTTTTGCTCATAAAAATGAAATTTCCACACTGGTTTAGTATCTGATAGGATTAAGTGGTATGGATAGAATTGTCCATCACTGCGGGTAAAATTTTAGAAGTTAATGTAAATAAATAAACTTTATATGAAAATACTGACAATCTGTGGCACACAGTCTTAAGGGCACAGTGCTAGTTCATTTTTGGTGTCTCCATGTCTGTTTTGCTATTAAGATGAGGCATATTCTGTGTGCTCAGTGAGGCGCAAGGCGCATTAGGGATGTAATTAGTCCCTTAATTAATCATAGGTGTGTTTTCAATGTGCCACAAGCAGAATGTGTACATATATGTACATGTATCCAAATAAGTATTTGCTCTGTTGTATAGAGTAATATGATGAAGGTAGCATGAGGCAAGTAACGTAATCAGTGTATGCCACCACTCTCTGAAATATCAATGAACAGCAGGACAAGACTGTGCAAGACCTGAGATGTGTTTTTTTTGGTCAGTAGAGCAAACGCTTTCTGGTATCACAAAATAGTGCGCCATCAATGCACATGACCACACCTCATTATTAGACCAACACTCCCATCATTGCATAGATGAGCGCAAATACATTTGCTATTTAGATGACATGGGTGCTGGGTGTGATTATGACATTTGTGTCATATGGAAAATAGTAACAACACGTTTGTTTCGCTGTGCACTACCTTCGTGCCAGGTGTAAGATAGGGCACTATGTCAAAATCTCTAATAAAGTGATATGATATCATGGTAAATATGACAGTCGTGTCACGGAAGCATCCAGCATCTAAGTTAACTATCAGTTACACTGTAACAGACATTTCAGTTTGCAAGCTTTCATAATATGTTTTTCACAGCCACGGAATCTCACACCTTAAGACTTGGCTTTTCAGTAATGGTTGGTCGCTAACTTCAATTTTTTGCTCGGCAGGGTGCTGTTCTATTTAAAACGTGAAGCTGTTTGATTGGTTAACCCTGGTTCAGGCTTTGTGTTTACAGTCTTCCACCTTGTTTAACTGTCCATGAACAAGACAATTCCCATTTCTTACATTCGTGCTCCCACTTGAACCTCCACCCCTTGTCTTTGTTTATCTGTCATGGTGTCCCAGTATGAAGCTTGACTCTGAGAAGTGATTCCTTATCCTTGAAGGTTGCTATAAATCTTAAACTTTGTATTATGGAATTAAGTTAAACACTGTAGTCGTGTATGTGGTTATTACAAAGCATCTCACTGAATATTTAATTAATTGTGTCTTAGGACAGAATTGATAAAAAAAAAAACAGCAGGGCATTTCCCTTTAATGAAACATCTCTGTTGTGAAGTGAAGACTCTAGTTAGACTTCTGCATGTATACATTTATTTTCAAATAGAGCTCTGCTACAGAAAGCAGTAAATTGACTTTTTGCTTTCAAGAAAAACTTGTGCAGTTCTTTGCCTCCAGCTACTGAATAAGATTTTTTGTAGGACTTATCCCACATTATTACTTAAATATATTTGCATGTAAAAACACACTAACAACAAAATTGACTCTTTTGTTATCTAAGCCCAGGCACAGAAATTGTGATTTGAGCATGATTGGAAATAACATTTGACAATGTTAATATTTATGCAACAGGAAACCTTAAGGATTCATCACTTTAATGTGGGAAGCCTCACACTAAAAGTGTCGCAATCTTAATAGTAGTTTTTGTTAAGTGTCTTTTGATCATAACAGTCAATTTTTTAGTAACAAACTATTTATTTTTTAGCGCCTACAAGGCTTTATGTTTTGGGCATTTGACATTATGCAATAGTTCAAACATCAACAATACATAAAACATCACTCACACGATGTAAAGATGTTTCAGAGAATAAAATATATCATGTAATGTCCAAAATTTTACAATTTCTCTTTCATGTCTGCAGGCTTTCAAAGAGATGCTGTATGCTGCTCAGGACCAGGCCCCATCTATTGAAGGTACAACACACACATACACAGTAACACATGCTAAGGACTGCTCCATTATTAGTTTGCTAATGGCCTCTGAGCACCTGCAAGGAGTGTGGAGTTGCTGTTGAAACAGCAGATGGTTTGAAAACATGGATGCAGTAGACTAGTAAATGAGCAAGAACTTTTTGTGGTATGTTCTCTAAAAGTGCCTTATTTAAATTCCCATGAAATTAAGGACAAAGGGCTATTTGCTTCCACAAAGTTTCTGGTGTCATAAAAACAGGGAGGGATGGACCAATGCAGATTATTTTTTGGTCATTTACAGCAGCCAGTACTGCTGTGCTGCTGACTGTGGGTTATGTTCACCCTGTAGACGTGTTTTGGTGGGCAAGGGCAAATTTTAAGATAAGTATACCACCTTGACATGTTATGTTAAATATTCAGATGATTCACTAAAATATGACAAAAACTGAAGAAAGGGTTCATGCTTTAGGCAGGTGCATCTAATGTTTTCTTCACCATTTGAAATGATTGAAAACAGTTTTTCAAAAATGCTGTTAAATACAACTTTAATTTTTTTTATATCTGTATTGTTAGAAGTATGATTTTTTTTGCCCTTTAGTGTAAGTGTTGGTGCCCATTGTACCCAACAGATATTAAACTATGTTTTACCATAGAAACAAAACTAATTTTTCATGGTATAAACATACTTATACACGTATGAGAAATTGAGTCAGCAGGGAAAATGCCTCTCTTTTTTACTTCAAGACTGGCATGTGCAGTTTTTTACCTCCAGCTCCTCAATTACATTTTATGTGGGAATACCTCATCCTGCATTATTGCTTAATTATGTGTCTTTGTAAAAATACACTTACAACAGCCACAATATGACCAAAATTTAAGGCCTCAAAGAGTCTTAAAATGTCTTAAAACCAGTTATCAGAGGCCTTATTTTTCATCATGTAATAACAGGCCTCTCTGTGCCCCTGCACTGCACCCTCTTTAAGCAATACAACATCGTGACGAGCACAATGTGCCTTTTTCTGGTACCTTTCCTTTGATCTTATTTTGACAAAAGTGAGTTTCACCACTTTAAGGACCTATTTTCAGCCAGACGTATGATGTAATCGAACATAAACCTCAGACGAAATCACAAAACAATCTATTGTTTTACTAGAGCATCAAAACAATACACAAATCCAAAACACATGACAGGGCCATCCTGCACATAGCCCATATAACTTATACAGGTCAATGCACTGTAATTGGCTTCACTTGTAGCTATGCCAGCTGTCTATCGATCTGATGGGATGTGCTGTGCTGTCTGTATGTTTGTTTTCAAGAGAGGGTCATCAGACTCTCTGACCCACTGCAGCTCTTGGCTTGCAGTTTTCCTGATGAACTGGTCATAAGCCCTAGGATGAACAGCTATTAGAGTACGACTGTTTTTGTCCTTGTAGATACCCGAAAACCACTTGAACTTCTCCATGGCAGCAGACAGACTATTAAAAAAAAAATAGCAAAAAAGTCTCGATTTTGCATTACCTTGAAAGGGTTACACAAAACCAGGACAGCAGATTATACAGCATTCAAAATGTTCTTCTGCTGTAAAAAGTACTTCAATGATGGATCTGTTAACAAGAATTTGAAAGACCAAGCCTGAATTATCTGACAATATGGAACTTGGTAGAATACTGTTTGTGCATCCTGATTACATTTAATTCATCTGCTTATGTTTATCTGTTTTTAGTTGTTTCCAGTGGTTGAGTCTATTCTGAATTTACTTTTGCTTTCCACTTTGACACCAAATCTTCTACAATTGTACTGTAGGTTAACTGTCAACTCTCTGTACTGTTTACATGAATAAAGTAAAATCGAACTGCTGCTACTCTCTACTGAGACTGCTGAGACTGCTGCTGTTACAGTTTGGAATTGTAGCATCTGTCATCCAGCTATGATTTGAATTAAAGGGAAAAAAAGTAATATAAAACAGTAGGCAAGTAATGTAATTAGTGTATGCCACCACTCCCAGTAACACTAGGTACATCAGCAAGCATAGCCACCAGTGGTGCTTTATTATGATTCCAATATTCAAGGTCATAATGTTTCTTAAAAATGATTTCTCCATTATAAATCACGTTCTTGTCCTGTAACTGCTAAACAAAATGATGATAGTCATTGACTTTGTTTTAGAGGTCGTAACCCATTACGCTCAGAAGCACACATAGCATCACTTAAGTTTTTGATCTGTGAAGATTAAGTAACTAAAGAACATTTAATATAGCATTTATTGGGCTTAATTCATAGAGTCCTAATGATGTTTTTTAGTATTTAGCTATCTAAACACACTTTGCAGTCATTAAATTATACATTAGAGAGAAGACTTAACAGTAAATTACAATCATGGATTGCTCACACCTGTGTTTTGTGAACAGATAACCTGTTTTCCCTTGTCTTTGGATGCTTGTTTGACATAATACCTGACTAAAATCTTACAAAAGCTGTTAAAATTTAAATAGAGGTTGCAAGCAATGGTTGAAGAAAACTTCAAAACAAATGCTTATTTCCATACTAGAAAATCTGATATTTATGACAACTTTCATCAGTGATCAGTCATGGTCATTTGTGCAAAACAGGGACTGCTCCTTAAATTGAATTAACAAATTGAATTTTCATTATCATTCTGCATCCTTGTGTTAGCCATGCCCACAGCATGACTCAAGTTCTGGCCATTTGGTTAGCATCAACTCTAAAATTAAATGCCAATAAATGTGTCAAAGACATTTATGTCCTTCTTTAGTTAAATTGAAAAACCTTTTTTAATCCCTTGACTTTGACGCGCTAAAAATGTAATTTAATATACAACATTTAATATCTGCTGCTGGAGGTCCTCATTGAAAAAAAATAAAGACAAGAACATGAAAGACATGGCATGACGATTGAGTGAGGTAGCATGCAACCATAAGGTATGTTTAAGGGTTGGGCAATATGGCCAAAAATAATATGATGATATATCAGGGGATTTGGTGCTAACTATATTTTTGGTGATATCACAAAATACTGATTTTTTTCCCCCCTTTTTTCCATTAATTTTTAGAAAATACAAGTTCAGCTTACTTTTAAAAGGGCTTTCCTTGCGAGTGGTTACCAGGGTTGTAGTGCTGTTTTTATTAGTACCAGAGGGCAGCTACGATTGACGCGTATGTGTGCACGCACATAGTTAACATGTGGCAGTTACAGTCCTTGTATGTTTTATAAAGAATAAAGGCAGAACAACAGCTTTTCCACCTATGAACAGGCTGTGTAAAAGTGGATGTTGACTGACTAATATGCAGCCCAGTCACTGTGTCCAAAACCATCCCTATTTAAGGCTCTGTGTTATATGTAGAATTCTATAGCTGTAAGTTACTGTGATAATGTGAATCAGGTTGTTCCATCCTCCTGACTCATGCATATTTTCCAACTGTCTTTTTATATCAGTCACAAGCAGTCACACATTCTTTGTCATTTTTCCCATTTAATTCAGTTAATATTAAAATTTTCTATCAGACTTGATTCAGCTGTACAGCTGACAACAAATATATCAGAAAAATGACCATTGATGCATACAATAGTGTCTTGCCAACACCATCTCTCTTCAGGAATTAATTTTTTAAACAAAATAACAGAGTTCTATTTGTGGAAAGTTTTCAGTGAATTACAAGCTGTATGGCTTAATTCTAACATTAAAAACATCTGAAATCAAGGTATAATTAAAACCTTTTTAGCAACCAGCAAAAACACAGAATAAGTCAAGTAACCAAATAATTTGCATTCAGTGTGCAAAACCTCACGTGTCTATCTGCCCTAAAATTACATATACAGGCTGATACAGGAGTTAAAGGCATTTGAGAGAAATGGAGCAGAGTTAAGACATAGCAGGCATTATAGCTATCATTTCACTTATCCCTCTGTTTTCACCTCCTCAGCGATCTGTCTTTTTTGAGCAAATTCTGACTCTCTCCATGTTTGTTTCTGATTGACAGAGTTATGTAACTTCAGTTTTTAGCTACAGTATCAGTGAGTGCAAAACAATGAAACACAGACCAACCACAAAAAATGATTGAAATTTCCTGCAGTTGTTGTGAAAAAGCTCTAACAGAAGCTGAAAGAAAAAAATTTGAGATAAAATCTGAGATAATGATCATTTAATGTTAATATGTTTGAATTCCACTCGCATTCGCTCTTGGACTTATTTACTTGATCTTAGGGTTTTAGTACACATTATTGACTGATAGAAAGTTCAATTAGAAGCAATTAAGGAAAATATACAACTTTGCAACACAGCAAGTATATACAGGATTTTATCAGCCTATCTGATCAACTGTTAACTAATAAGAACAGACATCGGAATGGTCTATGTGTCTCTCTAAATTGTTTGCTCTGAAACTATGATGATTGATAACTTTGGGGCATTAGGTAGGTAAGGGATAAATTATACAGCTATCTATTTATGCATGTTAGGTTAAACTCTTTGAGTTATTATGCATAAAGTTTGTTGTTAATTAATTTAGTTGTATTTTGGTTCAGATAATTAAAAAGTCAGCACTGCTGGGCAAAGTGGACAATAGTGTGGTGAATATTGTATCCACACAGGAGGACACTGACAGAATCTTGACAGAAACTTAACAGATCAATAAATTACACAATGTAGCACTGCCACTGAGCTGGGTGTCTCCAAGGAATGTCACCACACACTTACCCACAATGAACACCATATCACCAAGGAGTACTGAAACTCCTTGGGACAGTCTTGCCATTTTTTTGGGGAAATCCTAAAATTTCTTGAGCAATTTGTAAGCATGAATGAGACTTGGGTCCACACTCTCAGCAAGTGAGGAAGGAGGAATTGAAACGATGGAAACACCCAGAATCTGTTGCCAAAAGGAGCAAAAATGATGAGATCTATAGGCAAAGCAGTGGCCTTCATTTTTGTGGACCAGAGACCATGCTGCTGATGGACTACCTGGTCAAGAGTCACGATACAGGGACACACTGCAAAGTCTCTTGAAACAGCTACAAGAGAAAATCAGGGCAATTGACATGGGAAGTGCTCATCTGACAAGGAATGCTCTTCCACCAGTGACAGTTACCCATACTGTAAGTCCAAAGTGGTGTTGGCTGCAATCCAGAACTGCAGATTTGAACTCATTCAATACCTGCCACATTCAGCTGATGTTACACCTTCAGACTCTTCCCCAAGATGAAGAAGGAGCTCAGTGTTTGCCATTTTGACAGTGATGGTGATCCAAGACATTAGCTTCCTCACAGAAGGGGATTTGTAAACTCCAGGACCACTGTACACGTACCCAAGGCAGTGAACATAATAACCTCTCCTCATTTACATCACTGCACCTCACAATATGCTGACACAGTTAAATAGTAGGATGATATAAATGATTTATGAATGAATATATACTAATGAATTACCGTAAAAAAATCACCCTTTGGATATCAATAGCTATTTGTTTTTGAAGATTTGTTTGTGAAGGTGCAGACAAGCACAGTAATGGTGCTGTGATAGCATGAAAAAAGGTCCTTTTAAAATAAATAAGGAGTGAACCCAGGTTCTCTATTAGCTTGTGATGTAATTATGAGACTGCTAGGGTGGAAAATTCACACCATCCACAATTGAATATGAAAGAGGCTGGGAGATGTCACAAACTAAATACTATTCTGTGGAATGGTGAATTTAAACATTCATCTGTCTGATATTTGTAGGTGTTAACATTAAAAAAGTGAATTTTCACCCTGGAGACTGTATCCTCTGTGCATGCTGTCTCTTGACTTATTTAGCAGATGGTGTATTAATGATGCCACTTTATTCAGGGAGCTCAAAAGAGACTCTTCTGGGGTCAAATTGTTGCTAACTCCAGGTCTATTCTCTCTGCCTTTTTACACAGCTGTGATCAAGCACAACTCAGGAACCCTTCCTGGCTCTTAGGGAGCTGTAATATTTATTATTTGACAAAATGAAGCTCACACTGAACATACAATGTTGCATTTACAGCTAACATGAGACC
Source organism: Acanthurus lineatus (assembly GCA_029814665.1). Taxonomy (NCBI): domain Eukaryota; kingdom Metazoa; phylum Chordata; class Actinopteri; order Acanthuriformes; family Acanthuridae; genus Acanthurus; species Acanthurus lineatus. The sequence continues at coordinate 1,587,752 of JAPZDV010000004.1, read as the reverse complement.
AGCTCACTTCCCTGTTCCCGCTTGTCTACACACTTGCCACATACACACACAAACACACACACCAAACTGAATGCTTCAGCAGAGGCTCCCATATGCTCCGTTGTTTAGTTTAGCTTTGTCATCTGCTATGTTTACTAAAGTCAAAGTGTGCCCACACAACTGAATGTCACCTTTTTTGTGTACTGGCTCATTCTCATTTGCATTTCTAATGCATTTAAATCAATTTTTCCATGTGACTGGACACCCAGGTTCAAATGTGTTGCTCAAAATTTTTTTGAGGAACAATGCTGACTCAACTTATGAAATTAACCCATGCGTATAACTCTGAATTTAGACCTTTAAAGTTACATTCTTTGTGTACTTAAGGTATATACGACAGCCTGTAACAAGGTAATAATGGTCTTTAATTCACCTCATTTACTTTATCTAGTCAAGCACATAATTTAGTCTTATTTCTATTTCCACATTGCAGGTGAATTAAATTTGTATATGTTGTATAAAACATTAAACAGCTACTTGAAAATCCAATAGCTAATTGTTAATCTTTATTGGGTCACTCACTGAAACCAGTTATTAACTGAAATTACTTTGTATGGGAGGGATAGTTCCTAATAGGGCTGGGCAATATGACCTAAAATTAATATCACAATAAATTTGGAAGTTTTACCGCGATAACGATAAATGTCTTCGACTAACATCACTTCGTCTATGGCTGTGTCAGCGGTAGACGAAGTAATTAAGTAATTAAGAAGTAATTAAGTAATTAAGAAGTAACTCTTAATCTGACCTCTTGAATCTATTCAATGCTGTTCCCTCCCTCTAACTATTGTTCAAGTGCCTATGAGCGAGATCATATTCCTAGGTGCAGCTCACACACCTCTGCATTTGGCCTCCAAGAGCAAGTGTGTGTAACTGGGTAGGACTATAGCATGGTGATGCTGAAAAATAGAGCGAAAAAACATCAATTGTCAAATAGCCTATTACACAGAGACAGACATGTCATAATGATAATAATGATAATAATCATGATGACATGAGTGGAGACACAGAGAGAAAAGAGCAGAATAAGGCCAAAAAGGGATAAGGAGATTACTGTAGTCTGACGGTGGTGGCTGTTTGTGTGTTTGTTCACTGGTGAGAGAGAGAGAGAGTGGTAGAGAAAGAGAGGGAGAGATAGAAGAGAGAGAGTGAGGGAGTGGTTGGGACACTCCAATTTAGTTAATTTGGTGTCTTGTCTAAAAGCAGCCAGTCTGAAACACAGTGAATCACTGACTCTGCAGAGTCTGACTCAAAACCACCTGCCCGGGCTGTTGTTTGGTTGTTGTTGACGTGACAGCGGGTACAAGTTAGTGGTTGAACACACAGGTTCTCTGTGTCCACTTTTCAATTAAAGTTTACCAGAATCCATCCCAGCGTGAGATCTTAAATAGTTGAGATCAAAAATAATGGAAATTACAGGACTCTGTTCTTGTAAAACTATAAACAAAACATTTGACTCAATGGGAGGAACAGGAATTAAATTGTTAAGCTTGGTATTTGGGATGCACCTAAATATAACATAAATATCATTGTTATCCTCCAAAACAACTGAAGTTCTATAAACCAGATGATGTCATGTCACTTGTTATGAACACTTTTAAAAACAATGATAAATTTTGATGTAAAACTATTCTTTACCATTATCACAAGATTGTTGCCATTTTTTAATGTTTTTTTTCATTTTAATTTGTCTTATCAACTAATATTTTAGATTTATTTTTAATAAATGACAGACAAAGGAAAATTACACTGAAGGGCTTTTCTGAGAGCAGGTGACTATGCTGCTTTCTGTCCTTTAAGTTGTAGTTATGCAGTTTTAGCTGATGCCAATCACTGATCAGAATGTAGTTTGTTTACTTTGTCATTATCTGTAGTTTTTTGAATATTGTTTTGCTATTTGTGACAAATAAGTTAAAAAATAAAACAATCTTTATCACCTAATGCCTCTACTCCAGTACTTAGTCACTTCTTGTATCTGTTTACTTTAATCTTTGTCACAAAATATTACCTCATGTAAAAATGTCTGTAACTCTTAACTCTCAAGTACTTTTATGTCTAAACTGTACAAAAAGGAAGTACTTTGGTACATTTATTTACAGTAAACTTGTTGTGTTGTTAGATTAGACTGCAGTTCACCGTTGAACACTCATGTTCCTTTGAACGGAAACCTCAGTCCTGCTGTGTGTTTGAGTCTGTACCAAATCTAATGCTGTACTCTTCTGCACATCAGGTTCTTAAAGCGAACAGCCAACTAGCTCTTCTCTTGACAATTTCAATATAGATTTACAATGTTGTTTTTGTCAGATCAGATTAACACAGTGTTTTTCAACCACTGTGCAGCGGCACACTAGTGTGCTGTGAGAGATCATCAGGCGTGCCGTGGAAAATTATCCAATTTCATCTAATTGGTGCAAACATTTTTTAAAAAAGAATTAATTATTATATGCAAATAATATGCCATTGTCGAGTGTCTATGCTGTCTAGTGACTGGCAGAGTAATCATGTAATACTCTTCCATATCAGTAGGTGGCAGCAGGTAGTTAATTGCCTTGTACTTTGAGACAAGAGAATTAGTGATGCATGGATGCGACAGGTGGCAGTGACAGTGGCATTGTGGCTACGGTGACAGTGAAGGAGAAGTTTTTGAAAAGGAAAAATGCTAACTCCGAAATGGGCCCTGGACAAAATTTGAATGGAGGTCAAAAGAAAGCAAAAACAGAGGCCTCAAGCAAAGTCTCTTGCGTGATAGTCTCTTTGTGTTTTTATTGATTCCTCTTCAAGACACTTTGATAAGAATGACATATATTGTTAATTGCTTTTTTTATTTGAAAGAATAATAAAAGACCTTTTTCTTTGTATTTATGTGATTCCTATTCAAGACACTTGGACAAGATTGACTTTGTAATGTTAATATAGGCTACAGTGTTTCATTTTTTAACATTTTTGGTTGGTGGTGTGCCTTGTGATTTTTTCAATGAAAAAATATACCTTGGGCTAAAAAAGGTTGGAAAAACACTGGATTAAAGTTTTTGTGAGGTCTAGCCAGCAACCTTTTTATGATTTACAGAATAGGTGAACATCTACCTCGGTACATTTCACAATCTTTAAATTTTTTGAATGAAATGTATCTATATAAAGAATTAGTTATCCATCTCAGACATATCAGAGAAAACATCAAAGAATTTGTTACGCAGTATGAGAACATTGATATTGTCATCTCTTTTGGTAAGATCAGACTGCATGGTGTAAGCACATAACAGCAAATAAATTTTCTCATCAAACTTTACTACCAGATAAAGTAGGAAATCTAACTGTATTTATGATTATATCAGGAATGGCCAGAACAGGCCCTTTCTCATCTGCAACTTGTGGATGTCTGATGCAGAAGTTGACAGTTGTTTAAGAATCATCAACCCATAACAGGGCTCCTAGATCACAGTGAGACACGTCCATCATGACCTGGTTGCAGATTTGGCAACCAAAGACAGCCTGCAGAAAAATTGTGAAAGAAATTCAGAAACAAATTCTCCCAGTGTGATAATGGCTGAAAGTCTTGTACAGACGAACAGTGATGTAGAAAAACTACAAAGAGTTGGTCAAACCTTGTCTACATTACAGCCATACAGATAGATGATGGGAATAGAAAAAGTATAGGAGAACAAAGGCTTGTAATTAGTTTACACTGTAGTGATACAATTCACCATGCATTCATTGCACAATCTTGCATGTTTAAAAATTATATACAATCAGTTCCATAAATATTTAGACAGTAACACAGTTTTTGTAGGTGTACGTCTATACACCACCCCACTGGATTTAAAAATGAAACAGTCAAGATGTTCATGGGTGTAGACCATCTGCTTTAATCTAAGGTGTTTAACAAAAATATGGCATTTACGATCTAGGAATTACAGCCATTTTTACATATAGTTCCTTCACTTTCAGGGGCTCAAAAGTAATTGGACAAGTCCATATATTGTAAATACAAGGATTATTTCTAATACTTTGAAGAAAATTCTTTGCAGCTAGTGAATGCCCGAAGTCACCTATGGACATTACGAAACTCTAAGGGTGGTCTCACACTAGGGGCCCTAGCCTGGTTCTTAGCATTCTTGGCCCCGAAGTCCAGTTCATTTAATAAGTGTAAACACAAGTGTGCCATGTTCGGGTTCTAAGTCTGCTTAAAAAGGTGGTCTCGAGCACAATTCGTATGTACTTGGGCACAGTATGGATGAGCAAGGAAGTTGGCAGCTATATATGTCGCAACTATTAGTTGATTCTTCTTCCTTCTTGTGTATTGGTAATTGCTAGGCAACTACATGCATACCACATCCTACCATGTCAGGTGTGGTATACATATGCATGCTAAGGCATGACGTGCTTTTACTAATGTAAAAGCAGACCTGCAGGGGAGAAGGGAGGGGGGAGCAGTCATGCTCAGTCGTAGTACTAATCGTACCTAGTGTGAAAATTCCCAAAGTTTTCTCTTTTGAGATGCTTGTCAGGCCTTAACAACAGCCTCCTCCAGTTGCTGCTTGTTGGTTAGTCTTTCTCTCTTCAGTTTTGTCTAAAGTAAGTGAAAAGCTCAGTGATTGAGACTGAGATCAGTTTACTGACTTCGCCATTGAAAAATATTCAATTTCTTGGTCTTGAGAACTTTTTAGGTTTTTTTTCTCAGTGTATTTTGGGGTCATTAACCATCTGCACTGTAAAGAATGTTGTATCGGTTTCACAGCATTTTACTGAATCTGAGCAGGTATTATAGCCCCATATGCATCAAAAGATATGTACAGGGATTTAACAGTGACCCAGTTCCAGTGACAGCTATACATGCTAATGCCATAATACCATGTTTGACAGATGATTTGTTGTGCAAATTTTCTCTTTCCATCATTTTGGTACAAGTAATCTTGGTTTTATCTGTCCAGAGAATCTTTTCTAGAACTAGGCAGGCTTTTTTAAATATTTTCTGGTAAAGTTTGATCTAGTCTTGCTGTTCTTCATTAATACCAGTGATTTGCTCCTTGTCCTAAATCCTCTGTGTTTAGATTTATGAAGACATCTCTTCATCTTAGATATTAACAGTTACAGTTGTGTTACAGTTAACAGTAACACAACTACCTCCTCAAGTTCTTGACTGTGGTAGATGTTATGCAGGGGGTTTTCTTCACCAAGGAAGGAATTTTATTATCATTTGCTTGATCATGTCTTCCATGGTTTTCCAGGTCTATTGATGTCAATGAGTGTGCCAGTGCATGTCCTCTTATTAAAAATGTGCACATTGTTGATTTAGTCACTCCTGCAGTTTGTTCTACCTGTCTAATAGATTTTTTTTTGTTTTTTAACCTAAAAATGGCCTCCTTCACTTGGGTTGACACCTCTTTGGATGGCATCCCAAGAGTACCGAGGACCAGCTACCAAATGCATAAGCAACATTCGGAATTAACTCCAAACCTTTTTTTTTGCTTAATTCATCACGAAATTCAAGGAGACGGGCCACACCTGGCAATGAAAACTGCTTGTCAGTCAATTTTCTTATCATGTTTATGCCTCTGAAAAGGAGGGGTTGTGTATGAAAATGGCTATTATTCGTTAGCATTAAATGTAATTTTTTATCCCCTTAAATTAAAGCTAATTTAACCACATGCTACAATTTATAGCAATTGTGGTTGTTTAAAGAGGTAATTTACAAAAATGATAACACTGTCCAAATACAAAGAGTAGAGCATGATGTTCAGTAAATGTTCATCATTGTTTTGTCACATGGTCTAAGGTCTCGGCTACACACCTTTTTGGCACAAGACTTGGCAGAGCTAACCAAGAGCTAGCTGTGTTGGGGGTTTCAGGTTTCTTTGCCTGCAACTGGCTTTTGAAGTTTTGACACGTCAAATTTATCTTGCCCAGAGGGAGACGTTTGAGTCTCAAGTGCACTGATGTCCCCCATTCAGTAGAGGAGAATGAAAACACATCTTGAGTCACAAACTTTTCCAACTTTGGAAAAGTAAGTATAGTCAAGATGTGACTCTTTGGTAAATTTCCACCAGGATATAAAAAATATCTATCTTTTGACACAAGGAAAACATATTTGGATTAGAGAGAACCTTTAATTTTTTAATTTAGGTGCTTTTTTATGGTCCTATTACTTTGTGCCTCTGCGTGTTTGTGCATGTGTGTTTTTTTCTATCTTTGTTTATAACTGTAATTATGTTGCTTATTGCCTTTTATACTTTGCCAAAACACTGACATGTTTACAGTGTTTTCACCAAGTGCATTTATTCCTGTCAAAGGAAAAAGTCTTAATCAACTGTAACCATCTTTTATGAGATTAACTTTCAGACTAAAAGTCAAAGTGAACCATCACAATTACTACTCTGTCAGGAAGAGTAGGACTAAAATAAAGACTAATGTGCAAAGAAGACGACATTTCATATGTCAGCGTCTCTACACTTTGTTTATTTAGCTGTTGTCAAAGAGAAACCTGCACTGTAATACAGATGAATACGATCCTAAAAAAGCAATATGTGAACAGCATTTAACCTGTAATCTTTATAATTAGAAGAGTAAAGGCCTAGTTACACTACACTAACTTAAGAAAAACAAACTTTAAGGATGGAGCTTGAAAATTCAAGTGTTAGTAGAAGACAACAGGTAATTCACACCAGCATTTTGGAACCAATGATGCTGTCTCATTGCTCCATCTGCTGGTCAGAGCAGTACAATGGGGGATTCGCTGCACAAAACACAAGATTTACATTGACATACTTGTTTCTTGACTCCCTACAATTTTTGGAGGGTTTTACCTTTGTCTTCTCTCTAGCTTTCATTTTTGTTTACCTGTTCATTTTACAATCTAATACAATCTATATCTACATCCGTTAAGTTGTTTTATTCAGTGCTGTAAGAAAAATGGATCTCACTTTGTTCTTGTTGACTAATCCTCCCTACTCATATCTTCTTGCAGTCACAGATGAGGATACAGTTAAGAGGTACTATGCCAAGTTTGAGGAGAAATTCTTCCAGACATGTGAGAAAGAACTGGCCAAGATCAACACTTTTTACTCTGGTAATGACTACAGTTAATATCACTACTCTAGAACACAGACCTACATTTTATAACTGGAAAGCACTTGTTTAGTTAAAGCTCTGACTGTGTGTTGTGCTGATTATCTTACAGTAGCTTTCTATCTTAAAAAATATCTTCATCTTTTCCCCTCTTTTCCCTCCAGAAAAGCTGGCCGAGGCTCAGCGTCGATTTGCCACGCTGCAGAATGAGCTGCAGTCATCTTTGGACGCCCAGAGGGAGAGCTGGGCTAATGGGCGGGGCCTAAGAAGGAGAAAGACAGTTTTCGCCCTGTCGCAGCAGGAGCGCTGCAAACACAGAAACATAAAGGACCTTCAACTGGCCTTCTCCGAGTTCTACCTCAGTCTCATACTGCTGCAGAACTATCAGGTGCACATTCACACAGACAAACACTGCATCTCGACAACAGGCAAACAATAAAACATTAATTCTCTTAGCTTGTCACAATTTCCCACTCTCCTTATGAAGAACATTTATATTCTTTTAATCACATTTTGTCAGTCGTAGTGATGAACCCCCTAGAATTACCACCAACTCTCTGCCTCTTAACATCACTGAGCTGTAATGCATCTATGTATCATTGCAAATGCTTTTCTTCGCTCTCACGCCTCTAATGCTAAAAAGCTCTATTAACACACCATATACAACTCACCTGGCATCAAAAGAAGCTGGTGAATGTGATGAAGTAATATTTATATTGCCACATATTTTCCTGAGGAATTAGTGGATACCTATAACAGAGCTAAAAGTGAGAGAACAACAGACTCTAACCTGACTTCAAATGAATTGTGTTATCAGGTTGTACCTCCACCCCCCAGTTGCCAAAACAAATATTTAATGAACAGAATAATCCTCAGCAGAATGTAGTTACTAGTTAGTGTATAAGTTAGGCCACTATAATCCCTCACTTTCAGTCAGTGCAAAGACAGGTTATACTGCATGTGTGTATTTTCTCTGCTTTCATAAAACACTGCTGGACTACATGCAGAGTCTTTTGTCCTGTTTAATTTATTTATAGTTTCACTTCTTTCATCAGTTGCATTTAATCTCGTCTGCATTTTATCTGGTTTTGACAGGTATGATTCTTCTGTAATGAGTGACCTTATTTCTCATTTTCTCTCTGCAGAACCTGAACTTCACAGGTTTCAGGAAGATCCTGAAGAAGCATGACAAAATTTTGGAGACATCGCGGGGGGCTGACTGGAGAGTGGCCCATGTTGAAGTGGCTCCATTTTACACATGCAAGAAAATTACACAGCTCATCTCTGAGACTGAGGTGCACACAGCTATAATTATTCATGTCACCAAGCTCTGATCCACATATGCTTCATTAGAATTGCTGTAGCAAAATACAGTATTGCTTAAGCAGATTGTACAAGGTCAGTTTTAGAATTTTAACAACCCAACACTGACAGTAAGGACTTATTAATAATATCAGCTAGGAGAAGACAAGGCCTCAAATTCTCTCTCTTTCTCTGTCTCACAGGCGTTGGTCACAACTGAGTTGGAAGGTGGGGACAGGCAGAGGGCCATGAAGAGGCTGAGGGTACCCCCCCTGGGAGCTGCACAGGTAAGACATACCCATGCACGCATGCCAGACGCACGCAGACACTCAAACACACAAAAACAGTGTTTCAACTTAGAGATATGTTACATTATCTGCTTCAACTTTTTTTTAACATTAACTGCTTTAATTTGCTTTGGCTGTTGTTTTATTGGAATAAATATTGTCGTTACTTTTCTACCAAAGCAAATTACACATTATTTGTTTTGATTAAAATCGTCTGTTAGATAATAAAAATAGTAACAGCTAAAAGGGTATTCCTATTCTTACTTATTCTTGTGATTATACATTGAGCAGATTTTTCCTCTTTTATGTCTTCATTTTAAAAAATTAGGAAAATCTTATTGTATTTTTCTTGTTTCTGAGTTGTTATTGTTTACATCTCCTGCAGGCTGTGTTGTCCTGCTCTGAGGTGTTGATGTTGTTTCTCTGTGTTTCAGCCTGCTCCAGCTTGGACCACCTTTAGAGTCGGGCTTTACTGTGGAGTATTCCTTGTCTTAATAGTCACTGTTGTTATTACAGGTAACATACACATGCGCACACAGAGTTAAGTTAAGCCTTACTACATATTTTAGTTTTAAGGGTCTGAAACTTTTAATCATTTAGTGACTCAGTTTTTACTGCCTGGAATATGACAGGTCGTTGCGTCCAAAACAGAAATATAAAGCAGAACACACTGTACCTTCGTTTCAGGAACAGTAAAAACTGAATCACTGCTTTAAAATTAGAAATCAGTTTTTTTTTTTTATCTTTGTGAAGAGATTTTTTCCATGTCACCTCCATAGTGCCTTATGAGTTTGTAATTTATTCACATAGAATGAAAGAAATTGTCTTTCGGGCTTGTCTCTTCTCCCTGCTTATTACTTCCCCTTTTTAATATGTACAAACTAATAAAAGTCAAATTAGTTAAAGAAAGCAGCATACAATGCAAAAACTGCTTGTTTGGGTGTAAAATTTACTAATAGACTCATAAAAAGTGGCAATTATAAATGGACAGAGAAAAACCAAGTTATGACTGCTTGGTGATGTTTGATCATGACTGCCACACTCATTATGACTCTCTTGAAGCACAGAGGGAGGGGGTTTACGCTATTGGTCAGCCAAACAGTTGTGGTTTAAAAGATTTGTTTCCTGATGAGAAAAATTTAATCTGCTCATTTTAAAGTAGATTACACTAAATGATCTGGCAGTTTTCATTTCACTTTCTGCCCCTCTCTCATTTTTTTTCTTGGTTTTGTTTTTTTTTTCTATGTCATACATTCTCTTTTCAATGTGTCATCCGTGTCTGTAGGAGCTGTGGTGATCCGTAGTGCTAATGTTTGGCCTATGGTCAGGATCTACAGAGGAGGCTTCCTGTTAATAGAATTCCTCTTCCTGTTAGGTACGTGCGCGCACACACACACACATACACAATGCATTGATGCTAATTTTGGAGGCAAGTTTCCGTTCATTCAATTTAGGAAAAGGAAGTTGAGGAAACAAGCTGAGTTTTTATCTTCCAGGCATCAACACCTACGGCTGGAGGCAGGCAGGAGTTAACCATGTGCTCATATTTGAACTCAACCCCAGAAACAACCTGTCACACCAACATCTGTTTGAGGTATGAACATGCATGCACACACGCATGCACGCACACATGCGCACACACACATAAATACACACACATTCATGTATGCTGGCTCAAGATAAATTGACTTCACTAATTGAGGATTTTTTATCAGTTATCTCGTTGTAGAGCTAATATGCTGAAGAGTCATTTGTTCTTCTGGATGTCAGTGTTGATCTATGTTGTGTTACTGTGTGTGTGTGTGTGTGTGTGTGTGTGTGTGTGTGTGTGTGTGTGTGTGTGTGTGTGTGTGTGTGTGTG
>JAPZDV010000004.1:1547241-1574135 GCA_029814665.1 Acanthurus lineatus | reverse complement strand
GGATTATAATTAATGATCAAAAACTCGATACAAACGTGGAAATTGTCTTTTATGTCAAATGCCTGCAAATTACTGATCTGAATCTGGTAGGGACTAAGTAAATAGGAGAGTTAAAAAAATTAGACTTGACTATAGTCTTAATAATGTGTTCATCTGTCAAGTATTTTGCTGATTGATTTTTCTCTGTAAAATGTGAGAACTAGATCCCTAGAAGCCAAAGGGGTGGCTTCGAACAGCCCTTCATTTATCTGACCAACCATCAGAAAACTCAAAGATGTTAAAATTTTCATGTTGGTTACAAAGAAAGCATTTTCCATTTTAATTTCCAGAACACAACGAATGTTTGATATTTTTAACACTTGAAAAAATCAGTTATCCAAGTTGTCATCAATAAATTTAAGTCACTAATAGCTTAATTGCTAATGATAGCAAATTTTTCAGTAGTACTTGGGTTCAAATAATGCTAATGATGTACTTTGAACCCTCCACCAGCCATTCTGCAGTTCTCCTCAAGTGTTGTGCCCAGTTGTGTTTCATGCTGCTTTTTTTTTTTGTATTCAAAACCAAATCTATTGATCTCAGTCTTTCAATTCAATTTATCATGAAGTCTGTCACCCTTGTATCCCCTAACTTGGAAGAAAACATTTGTCCCTGCTGATACAATATGTGGTGACAATCGACTGACATAAAAATATCGATTACTGTTATTTACTTTCACTGTAAGTATGAATATGTGATTCACAGTATGTAGTTTATAGTGGCCACTAACAGTCAGCCTCTCTCCTGCAAAGACGTTTTGTGTGGAACTTCTTCCGATTGGAGAACGAGCACCTGAATAACTGTGGTGAGTTCAGGGCCGTCAGAGACATCAGTGTGGCTCCGCTCAATGCCGACGACCAGACCCTGCTGGAGCAGATGATGGACCAGGAGGACGGAGTCAGGAACCGACAGGGCAAGAAGAGCTGGAAGAGGAGCTACAGCATGAGTCTACGCAGGCCACGACTGGCCTCACAGTGAGTTTTAACAACCACACATGCAAACATGATGCAAGAACATTAAAGTGATGGGCTACCACAAACTGGACTTGGAGGATACAAATTCATCACAAATTTAAGGACTACATTGCAACTGTGGATATTGAGGTTTTTTTTTTAAACATTGTTTGACATAACTACAATTAAGAAATGTAGATGTGCCTTCTACGGAGAAGTGAACATCTATTTTCCACGAGGTTTTAAGATTTATAAATCAAGTCCTGTCATCTCTTCTTAAAAGGTACATTAAAAGTTTTGCACCCATACCACCCACACCCAGCAGGGACAGCATTCTCAGTGAAGTCAGGCTGTTTGTGAAATATGTGGATGTCTGTTGTTTCAGGTCATGTCAGCACAGAAAACAGATTTTTTAACAAAAGTTTTATAAACCTTTCTATTATGAATACCGGATCAAGAAGTTTAAACAGAGTAAAATCAGTGTGAACGCACACACATTGTGGGGTCAACAATAAAGAACAGAGACTGAGGGGTAAAACCTCCATTTCTGTAGATGGCATCAATATGCTAACCTGTGCTTTAACCCTACATAGTTTAAGAGTGACTACTGTAAACATTTTCTTCCTTTTTCTCACTTCAGGTCCAAGACCCGTGACACCAAGGTTTTGATAGAAGACACCGATGATGACTCCTGACATCAGGCCACGCCCCTCGCCTGGGTCCAGAATTTATTCAAAGGAGGGAACTCCACCTCCTAACCAAGGAATTACCCAGCGAGTTGGGCGTTGAACTCTCAACTAAGGACGAGGCTTTAAACTCTCCTGTCAACATAATTGTGTCTCTAGTGCATGAGCCGCTGCATGGGTTCAGAACTATTTTAAGAGTTGATATTTCAGCTCTCAAGCAAACAACCCAGCAAAATGGCCATCAAACTCCTACTCCTACCTTCAGTAATAACCAGGGGTGGGCTTATCACGCTAACTATATCTCACCTAAGCAATGGGTGAAGACTTTCTGTCATCCACAAACACCCACGGGTGGACTCTTTGAGTACACACACTCCTCAGCCATTGCTTGGGCCCTCCTTAAAGCCTCAGCCTAGCATGAACAACGCAGCTAAAAGGAACACAAGCCGATCACCCTGACAGGAAGTGTCCCTGCTCCCTCTCGGTGCTACATAGCTCTTGCACAGGGAGAGGCTGACAACTTCAAAACTTCTGCTGTTGAGGACCAAGTGGTTTTCTTTGTCCCACCCCTCAAGCTATTTATCTCCACCAATACTCCCAGAATCCAGATAGTGCTTCAAGAAAGGCCTTGAATAAATCCTTCACCATTCACAACTCAACAGATCTCAAGTCACTCTGTAATTTGGACCTTTAGAATGAACCTAAAGCCCCTTTTTCCCAATAAGAGGATAAAAGAGTTGAAAGTGTCCTCTCTCTTTTTGGCAACCTTTGTGACCTTTTGTTTGACCCTTGGCGTTGATACTGGCCAACAGACTGCTGATAAACATTTGACAACGCCAATCGGTCACTGGCTTGAGTCCCTTGCTCTTCAGCTTCCCCTTTCAAATCATCACAGAGCTGCCTACCTGCACCTTACACGCTTTAAAATCACACACACATGCAGACACACTCACACACACACACACATACACAGAAACACACACACACACAGAAACACGCACTTTGTAGGAAGAGAAATTTTGGAGTGAAATGCCTATTGTGTGTTTGAACACACAAACAGTTTAATATGTTTTGTCGCTCATGGATGTTCAACACTTGACCGTTAATCTTATTGAGACATTGGGAAGAAAACACAAACATACATAGACTAGCAACTATTTGTAACTGTGGTTGTATATATAAGACGGAGCAAAGCAGAAGGTGGCAAAATGTTCCCAAATATCAAATACTCCTTTTAAAAAAATAGTGCTGAGTTCAGCCTGAACGGAACAGCAGCTGGAATGACTCTTCAGCTGTGGAGCTGAGATGAAATAATGTGACTTTTGTTTGTGGAAAAAGATGAAGAAAATCTGAATCACCTTGTGATTACTCTCAGTCACCTCGGAAGAAAAACATCCTCCTCCTGGAAATGATTGCTGAATGTATGCCAGCTTATTTATGTATAAGTGGGAGAGATACCTACACCGACTGTCAACCCAAGTTTATGGAAACTTCCTGATGAGTCTTGAGAATTTTTTTTATTTTATCTCCTTAAACCTGAATGGAAAAAAGAAGACTTTTGTTTTATGAAAATGTCATATTTGTCCATACTTTTTTTTTTTTTAATAGAAACATAATGAAAAGAGGGGAGTTTACCTGTCTGTCACGTATTGATCTAAGTTGTCACAAGCAAAAGGATGGTGTAGTTAAACTTGAATATGGATGAAGGTGTTTTTCCAGCTGGTGTGGTGCTGAAGGATCCATGTGGGAGAGAATCTGATGCCATGTTCATGCATGCTGGTGTAACTCAGGTTCCATAAACACTCCGCTTTAATACACTTGACACTTTAACAGACAAGCTTGGTTGAAAGAAACAACATGTTTGTCAAAGTCACTTTTAAGTTGTAGTTTTGGAATTTTATGTTCAGTGTGTAGTTGTTGTGAGTCTGCTGTAAATTCTCAAATAGAGGCTCTGCAAATTATTACCTGCATGAAAAGAGAGAATCAAGATTTAATAATTAGTTCTTTTATTATTAATTATAACCTTCTATTTTGATAACTTTAGAAATGTCCATTTCCACAGAACGGATTCTATCCAAGAAACAAAAGGTAATAATTGAACTCTCCATTTTGCTCTTCAGTTTCTCTTTTGGTACAAAAATACTGTTTTCATTCATCAGTAATTCCATCCCAGTCGCTTTTCTGGGGTTTTTTTTTCGACTGTTGTCACTTTTTACCTTAATGAAACTTCACACTTGCTGCAGAATTATCTATCACATTAAAAGCATTCCAGCCATTTGCATTTCATTAATTACAGGTTAACATCAGTCTGGACAAACAGAAAAGTGGAAAAGTGTAAATTCAAAGCAATCGAGTGGAATAAGTTCTGTGGAACTGTATGTTAGGCCTAATTTACCAGTGTGAGACTTTGTGATTTGTTAATGCTGTCCATGCCTTTGTCATTATTTGATTTTATATGAACATTCACATTAACTTTCTAAGACAGTCAATAGTTTTGCAGAATGGATGTGGTATGGTGTGGTTTTATTTTTCATGGTGGTTTGAAAAAGTATCAATCAGTAGCAGGTTACACAAACTCACCATTACATCACCTCCATTTAAAAAAACCTCATTTCTGAGACACTGTGTCATCATGGCCACACCGCACACTGCCGTCAGTCTGTGCTACCAAATCTTCAGAGCTACACAACGAAACCATTGTCTATTGTTTGGGGAAGACAGGTAGTTTTGATTACACTGGAGAAAAAAAAATTCCTAATGTCTCTAATAGGGCGAAGATGGGTGAAGTTTTGTGGCTTTCTTTCACATTCCCAAAGTGGTTGGCACACTTGTATGCAGTGTGTCGCTGGCTGGTTCAAAATCTGCTCCTGTTGTGGTCTATATTCAGTAGTTAGAATGTTGTTTACTTTAGCAGGCTCTGTTTAGGACTCAGTTTTTCCTTTTTATTGCTTTTTCGTTTATCAGCATTTTACCACAAATAATTCTGCTGTCCTTATGAGTTAATTAATAGCTTGTGGAAGCTGCCTGGAGTGAATGAGAATGACTGACTTCTGAAACTTCAGTAAACCCTGACTGAAGTCAGCTATCAGTGGGCCATTAATGTGTCTGTGATAATGGATATGATAATGTGCACTTCAGTACTCAGCTTCATTTTCCTTTTTCAGTTTTCTTTGTCATACTTATAGCAGTCTCTGTCTCTTAGACTGGATGAAGGTTGATGGCATTTTAGTTTTAGTAAAGTTTTGTTTTTAATCCTTGTACAACTTAATGGGGGGGTAAATGGGCAAAACCAAAAATACAAACAGTAGTCAGTGAAGTGCGGTGTGATCTGTGAGGAACTTAGCTAGATCCTTTGATTGAAGGGTGCTGGTGGTTTGAGGCAGCTTGTCTTCCACTGCTTGCATCTTCATGTTTTACAATTGAAATAATTACATTTCCTGGTGGTTACTGGGCTGACAAGTTCCAGTTTGAGTAATGGCATTTTGTTACCGTAATTCTTTTTGCACATTGATAACCTGATATTCTGCTGTATCATTCCTGTTACCTACACAGCTGCACTTAGCTTGGCCCCATTGTTCTTTCTCTCACCACCTCAAACATAACTGCTACCATAAGAACTGGTCACACCAGTTTTTGACACAGTAAGGGCTTGTGGGGTCCAGATGAATCTGTGCAACTTTTCTGATCAAGTTCCTTTTTGGAGAACTCCGCCTAATGAATTTGCACAGTAAAGCAGTATCAAGCCCCTCTGATGGGGCTGACCTTTGAGGGGACAGAGAGTGAAAAATGGAGGAAGCTATCGTGGTGTATCTCAAAGCCTCTATAAGCAATTGTTTTGCAGCCTTGTTTCCCTGTACCACTTTCTGGTCCGACCAGACCCTTTAACAATGAGACTAGCTAGTAATGTAAGGAGACAATCAGTCTTTTGGTGGTATAGGCAGTAGCCCACACAAAATGTGTAACTTCTGTGCCCATTCTGGACAAAATAATCTTGACTTAGACATGTTGATCTAAAAACCTTATCCATTTAACAAGACCTTTAGTTTTATACTTAAAGGTGCACTTTGTAACTTTTTAGTGCAGTTTTGGTAATGTAGTCTGATGGGCTATGTGCTCTATTTGCTCTCCCTCTAATAAACATTAGAAATGTAAACATTTGGATTTGAAGTACATTTATAAGTCATGTCAGAGTTTGCAAACTGCCACTCCTTGAATGTTAATATATAGGCCTGTGAAAAAGTGCATGGTGCAACTTTAAGGTCCTATGTCTTAAAAATCAGTGTTAAATCCCTCACTGCATTTAGAGACCAGCTTTCTGAGAATGTGTTTGGTTTGTGTGTTTTTTTTAATCCACAGATGTTGCTTACACTTGTTTTCGAATGCTGCTATTTAAGATGAGTAAAAGCGGGAAAGAATTTTTGGTTTTGGTCCAGTAAGAGTAACATTTAAACTGTTAAAACAGTTTTTAATCAGAGAACATTCTCACACAAGCTTTAAAAATGAGTGTTGCCCTCAGAACTTAATGTTGTAACATTTCCATGCAGCAGACAAATCATTCCATCCAAGGGGAACATTTGAAGGACTTTTGTTTTTTTCCAATTCCTCAGGTTTTTCATGTTGAGACATGTTACTTTAGAAGAAATTTGATTATTCTAAAGCCATAAAACCAGCATATTCCACATAGAAAGAAGAGGTGGAGGTGAGATGTGATCAGATTTAAACTCAGGACATGTGAGCACATTTGCAACTAACCTAATTCACAAGCAGCACAGGAGCCTGCTGACTTCCTGTCACCACCCTCTTTTTTACACCAGAGTTCTGCTTTAGTTCTGCAAAAAACCTTTAGGCAGTGAATCCATTTGAGTTATTTTTTTATTTTGATCTTTGTTAAATATGAGTACAATGCCAAAAAGGATTAGCTCCCTAAAACTTTGTGTTCCTTCAGCACCACAGCCAAGCCTAATGATTTTGCGTGCGTAACTGTTGATGATTCTGAGCTAAGCATTTGAACACTTCAGCTGCAGGCAGGCTGACCTGGCTCTGGTTGGTTTGGACCATGTTGTTTTAAGACTTAAAGAAGTAAATTGTGTCCTCTATATTTTCTTTGTCTACACTCCAGACAATGTCTTACACTCCACACTGAACATCACACTGCTAGATGTTTGAGACTGACAGACAGGTGGATCCCCTTATTGTGGAAATCAGTCTAATGAAATCCATTTTCAGTGCAAAGGGCTGGATATTTCTTGTAAGGTGTCCTTAGCATATTTAAATTAGTACCGAATATTTCAGCAGACTTGTGATCTTGTTTATGAAAAGTCAAATTTTATCTAATAGTCAATTGAAAACCTGTTGTAGAGAAAGCCATGTTTATATTTCTCCATACTGAAACTCTGGTAGAAGATGGGCACTAATACATCTTTACAAACAATACCCAGCCTTATTGGAGAGTGGTGGGATGGACCAGCAGATGTTCTTTACAATGTCTTATGTTTCAAGATGTCTAATGTTTCAAGACAGTTGTTCTGACAAGTTGATTTTGCAACATTTCACATTGCACCAGTTAGTTTTGACCAAGAGCTCGTCAGTTGCTTCATAACAGAGCTACTCAACAGGCCTCATGCAAGAGTGTTTCAGTCCTCTTATCCTCAACCTCTCTAACTTTACTATATTCCAAGTCAGACAACAAATCAGTTTGGAAGAACATTTTACACTGTTGCTGCTCCATAGCTGTTAACCTTCATAAGCACCCAGATGCAGCTGTCAGAGTGGGAGAATTTTCCTCAACATGACCAAACTGAAGACTGTGCTGACACATGGCAATAATATCTAAAACTCTAAACTGGTAGAAGTGATGATGGTGAACAGAATATTAATTGTGCATTATGTTCATTTCAATGATATATTGATTTTTAGTTGATTATGCTATCATTTTTAACACCTGCAGGTCTAGACCACCTTTGAATAATGTTTGTGTTATTTGAGAAAACTCTAATAATTCGACACATTCTCCTTAATTGCTTGAACATTCAAAATGGTTCTGTTCATCCAGACGGCTCTTGCATGAGGCCCAGTGTCTCCTCAGATGTCCAGAGGAGAACATTAGACACAAATATGGAAGGTGTGGTTTCACAGCGAAACAGTCATCAGTCTTATAGTTAAAAACACACAGTTTGTTTGAGTTTGTCTGAAGATTTGTACACGGTGATGGAAAAACAGGCTTGTTCCTGAAGCTTGAGCTCAGTTTCCAACGCCAGCACTCTCTACTCTGTCCCTAACCCTAACACAGGACATCCCAGCTGTTGGTGTTGTTGCAGACTTCTCACAGTGAAAGGTTGGGAATTCCAAAAGTGTGATCTCTGAATCATTTAGTGTTTGTGTTTCCTAATCAACGTGGAGCACCTGCTGGACACTAGTCATCATCCTCTGGTACTCACTGAAACTGTGGGCCTGGAGCATGGAGCCTCTCAGAGGATGAGAATCCAGGGACACTGTTAATTTTAGACATAAAGCCATGCTGGTAATTTAGTTTTATTGCCTTTTTGTACCGCAAACTTTCTTTTTTCAAACTTCAATCATCTAATTGGCTCTGTTGAGACACTTGATGATCAGGGACGCTTCATGCTCACTGGCCCAAACCTTTCTGTGTGGAACATGGAGGAATGTTATGGGAACCAGACACAATCCGGATCAAAACCATCTGACATATAGTTGTAGCAAAATTTTTACAGGGATTAAAATGGAGCCAAAATCCAAAATGACATTTTCTGGTTGGTCTCTGTGTAACATTGCATTTGCAGAAGTGAAATCGTAGGGAGAGCATTTTGATCCACATTTTGACCCCACCATGGTTTGACCCAGAGCTGTTGATTATACAATCCATTATATATTGATTAATATATTGATTAGAAGCATTGTATAATCGGTGACTGTGCTGTGGGTGTTGTCTTGTATGTACAGTAGCAACGTGATGCTACAGAGGTGCCTGGTTCACCGCCTCCTGTTACAGTTTTTCAGTAAAAACAGCTAATGCTCAAAATGTGTTTGTTACCTGGAGTCTTATTTCTGTTTGCCCCTCATCTCTGATGTTGATGTGCCTGTTTCACACAGTACACACAGGAACTTTTGCTATTCATGTAGAAATGTCTCTTTTACTGAACTACCTAAATATTTATGACAAAAAAATTCACTGAAATATTTCAATGCTAAGCCTGGTAGGTTTATTGGCAGCATCACAGTGATCGCCTCTCACCTCTCTTGTATTTGGGTGGAATTATAAAATGCCGGAGACCTGCATCTGAAAACCTGGACAAATAGGGGCAAAACTATCCACGTCTTGATAAAACTGCAGGTGCAGTAGGAATATCGGTCACCTTCTTATTGAATATTCAACCCATCCTACTTAATATATATATAGGCTGCAGTTATTTGGGGGGCAGATAATTACATTTTATATTAAAATTTACATTTAGAAACTAACATGATAAAGTGGTAATATTAACTGTGTTGTATGCAGATCAAAACGTTTTTTTTTGTTTTTTTTTTATCATGTGGACCCGACCAGCAGTTCAGAGACATTTTCCCCCCAAATGTCTCAGATGGTCCTATTGGATTAGCTGACACGAAGAAGTAAAGTTATTGATTATTCAAAGAAAAAAACAAAGACATCAAAATGCAAGAACCTGATTTCAGTTTGCAAAAGATCTGTGTTTTGTTTTCCTACTACAATAATTATCTGACAGCTTTTAAATTTTATCCTATGAGCCTTTGAAGGGGTCCAGCCCCTCAGCTGGGGACAGCAGGATTACACAAGTACACAAAGTAGTTCAATGCAAACTTTTGTAAATAGCAATAACTAATAGCTACAATACCATCACTTCTCTTAAATATTATAAAAAACACTGAGCATAACATGAAGAAAATCTTGAAAATAATAACCGTTAATAAGCACATTGCAAACCAAAACATCTACCCTTTCATTTGCATTTATTTTTCAAAACTATTATGCACGCCATCAAACACAGTAGAGACAGCGTTTGGCCCCTCTGCTGTTAACAAACATTTTTTGAACATTACAAGGTCAGTATTTATCACAAGAACAACTTTAGGGTGTGCAGGTATTCATGTTATTTTGTCTATTCCCATGAACAGTTCAAAATGGCGCACATTTGAGGGCCACATGATGATGACATTCGTTTGCAAAACATTTTGGGCAACGGGTTATACAACATCACATATCTTTACACACACCCAACATTTATGGTGAAGACAGGCAGTGAGCCCGCTTAATGAGATTTATTTTGTGAACTTACACATTAGGTCAAATATACTATCATTGCGGAGGCCGAGCAGTGTCTACTGGTGACCAGCAGGGGGAGATGTTTAGTAGAAATTTTAGAGCGACTCTTTCAACCTGGAGAAATTACTTTGATTTGACTTTTACAGTTAGTGAATATCTTGATATGATTTGTGGAAGTTAAAACCACCAAGTAAATGAATTGATGACAATGTTTTTTCTTTAGTGACCGGACCTTTTCCAGCTGCCCGAACTGTGGTCATTGCGTTTACTCTGTAGTTTCTTTTGTCGCTTTCTCTCTCTCTCTTTCTCTCTCCCTCCCTTTTTTTCTCTTTCACACGCACACACTCTCACACACAACTTTAGACAGACTTTTCTGTCAGTTTGCTGCAAGTCTGTCTCTTCTCCCTGGCGGTGGTGACATGTAACCGGACCTAGGCGCGACATGAACGGGTCTCAGCTCAGTGAACTCCCGGACGACTCGGAGCAGCTCGAGCCGTACGTGAGCAGCCTGAGGCGGAGAGCCCTGCAGGCCAGCGAGCTGTCCGCTGTCACCGCGCTCTCCGACGGCTTTCTCATCAAGTTCTTGCGGGCAAGAGACTTCGACGTGGAGCTCTCACTGAAGGTAACTTTGGGGAAACACCATGTCCTCCCTCCAGGAAAAACAAACCAGTCCAAACTGACCAGAAAGAGAGTCCACGAAGGCACAGGAGTTCATAGTTACAACTTAACTTTGACTTCATGAAAGTTTATGGAGGCTGTTATCAGACTGTTTTTTCCTCTTTACCTAGCTGAAGGACTCTGCTTGTAGACTCCATAGACCATTAACCAAACTGAAAAAGTACTGTTACTGGGCAAAACTGTATCATTCAATTATGTTACTGATGTCCATTGCTGCTTCATTTATGTACTTGTTTGTTTGTTTCCAAAGTTAAAACTCAACCTAAATAAACAAAAATTAATTGGTGAGATGTACATTTCTCGGGTTAAATGCTGTACTTTTCCTTCACTAAATTTAATGAACATCTATAGTTACTAGTTATGTTGCAAATTTTACAGACAAAGATGAACTAAAGATACATAGCTATAGATGAACCTACTCAACAGTGGCAGTAATATGCAGTGATCAGTTACAGCAGTAGGTTGTACTAACACATGAATGCATTAGTAATTTTATTTAAATGGTAGTTTAGATAACAGTGGTAAAACACACACAGGGTGATGTCTGTGTGAACATGGCCTGAACTGTTTAGAATCAAGGTCAGACTTTTTGAATGACATCTCATAATTCCCTGCCTTTTCTGAAAAGCTATATGTAATAAAAGTAGATTCCTGGCAGGGACATATGGTCTGAGGAGTTCTGGGTCAGTGAGGATGGTCAATTGCATTATCTTTTTATCCAGCTTTTGTTCAGTACGCAGCTTAAAAGTCCAAATGCTTCAGAGGCCTTGCACAGGTGCTTTCATTTCCTCTAGCTTACTGTCAGGTTAAAGTTGAATGTCACCACATTCTATATAAACAAACAGCTAAAGCAGTGTAACTTATCCCGCCCTGACAAGTGCAACAAAACTTACAGGAAGTGAGGAGGATGTTACTGGGGCTCTGTGTTACATGACCACTCTGACCCTGTAATCAGGTATTACAAGTGTGGTGACTATGTATGTGGAAAAGTCCCATTTTGAATTAAAGTCTTACTAAAACAGAAGGCGAATATAATGACAGTATAAAGAGCATAATGTGGGGATAATATGTGATTTAGCAAGTGAGAAGTTCATTAGCTAAATCTGAGGAATTTTCGAATTTTTTAGTCACATTAAGCCACTTGTGAGCAACTACCATTTTAAGAGAAACTAAAGCCTCAAAAATCACTGACGCATTTACTGGTGTATTTTATGTTGTGGAAATAAAATGGAAAGTATCATTAACTGTTTTTAAACACAGACCTATTGTCAGGCGTCTTATCAAAAATGCTACACTGACTTCAAGACAAGGAAACGTTGAGTTAAACAATGCTAACTCATTTCCAGGTTGTAGGTTATATTCCTACTGCACACACATGAACTAACCTTGCAGACAGTTTCAGTTTTACAAGCAGAAATGAGTCTACTACCAAAGACATAACACTGTTGACAGTGTACTTATGTAGAACAATCTTATATATGTACGGGTCTTTTTCACTGCCTGGCCTCAGGTGTGCTGGCTCACTGTCAGCCCTCTGAGACACTTAAATAGAACAGTGCCATTGTTAATGTTACTGGAAAAGCTGGTTTATTTCCTGCTATAATTATTTACAAAGAATGCTTTGAAATAGGCTCATCAAGTTACTAAAACACTGTAAATTCAGTGTAGTATTTATCAGTTGTTGCCTCCTGCTCATTTGTTTTTAATCTGCTTTCACTTGAACTTACCAACATCACAACAAAAGGGCTGTTTAGTCGCATGAAACAACAGTCATTTGCTCCAGTACCCTTGACCTGGTTGGCCTGTTGACTGAGTGGCTCTGTACAAATCCCGTGCTAAAAAATTCCTAACTATGAAAAACAAATTCTTATTTAAAACATTTTGTGAACCAGAGGAGTGTTTAAAATGCAATTGTTTTTTTTACATGTATATGGGGTCTATTGTACACAGCACTCAAACTTGAATAATATTTGAGAGTGTTGTTGCTGTATTATCACTACTATCTTCTTTACGATTGATTGTTAAGTCATTACAGTCTTTAGTTTGAGCATGTTGAGGTGCATGCAGCTCTTGTTAGAGTACCGATTGAGTGAGTATGTGGACTTGTCCTTTAGAGCTCAGCCAAGTGGGTGCAGGCTCAGCAGTCTGCTCTGGTGGCCTGAATCACTGATACACACAAAAATGACTCTGAATTTTAGTATTCAAGGAGTTCTTTGAATCTGCTTTTAGTATATTCTAACAGCTCTGGCTTCTGCCTGTATTTCCTGTTTGATCTCCAGCGGTTGAAGAGTTTACTATAAGACTTGAGCCCAGATAACAGAGTAGATTAAAGGGTATGAGCCATTTGATTGTAAACATCTGGAACCTTATAGCACATATCTTCTTTATTAAAGTGGTGTTTGAGCTGCAGTCTCAGGTGATGATAGACACAGTAGAATCCTGTGAATTCCCTGATATCCCTGAATGTTTCATGTGTTCTGTGCAGCTCTTACTGAACTACCAGCGGTGGCGGAGAGAGAGTCCTGAGATCAGCACCTGTCTGTCGCCCTCCTCGGTGCTTGGTCTTCTTAACACGACATACCATGCCGTCCTTCCACAGCGGGACCACGCTGGCAGCAGGGTGCTTATTTACAGGATAGGTCAGTATATGTAGGTGTGTGTGAGTATGTGTGAGTTTGTGTAGAATTATGGGTTTCACAGTAAGTCAATCAGTTTACTTGTTGTAGTTTAATTGTTGTGGACTGAATGTTCATCTGTGGTATTAGCCCAGTGCAGTAATGAAGTGGAGACAATGAACCTACAGTAGATATGCTTCTTGGAGTACTGTGGTAATGGTTGTTCATATGTTATGCTTGTCATGCATGACTCTGACATGGGTTAACACTGCATTGGTTGTCTTTGTGACTTTTGACAGGAATTTATCATTGTTAATGGGTCAAAAATATAATATATCTCCTGTAATTAATTAACAAGCTAACTACCTTTTGGAGTATGTTTACTAAAATGCAGTGGCCTATAGGCTAGGGAAATGTGTGTGTACGTGCATGCGTGTGTGTGTGTGTGTGTGTGTTACAATACACAATCTCTGGTCTTATCAACTTGAGCAAAGCAAGTGACATTTTCAGTAAATAAGAAGAAAATAAAGCCGATAAGGTAACCTGACTAACACTAAACATTAGCAACCAGCTGATGCAGTAATGACAATCAGCATTTTAAGAGGCAGATGGATTTTCTCAGGAGTTGGTGGAGACTTAACCTGAGCTAAAAAAGAGGAAATATAGAGTTTGGATTCAGTGGATTAGTATATCTATGGCATGAATACTTTTTAAGGTATTAATGTGTTTGTTCATAGCTTGTTTAGCTGCCCCCAAGTAGCAAAAAACATTTATGGCAATACTAAATGTGAGATCAGATTATTAAGATTATTAGATCATATTAGATCTGATCTAATAATGTGTGAGTCTGTAGTTAAAACATGGGGTCAACCAAAGTCAAACTGCAAATATCCAGATATATCATGGCACAGGTTGATTTACGGTTCAACAACAGTTTTTCCCTGTTGAAAAATTGAGTTTAAAACCTTATAGAACTAAAGGTCAATTAAATATCAAAATGTCCCTTGATGCAACCTAAAGATGGTTTGTGGTCCATGAAAGTAAAGTAACATGTGTCTGACTGTGTGTCTGCAGGGCAGTGGAACCCAAAAGACTGGTCTGTCTTCCAGGTGTTCAGGGTCAGCCTGATGACATCAGAGATCATCTCCACTGAGACAGAAACACAGAGACGGGGTCTGAAGGTCATATTCGACCTGCAGGGGTTTAGTTTAAGCCACGCTCTGCAAATT
This sequence comes from Acanthurus lineatus, assembly GCA_029814665.1. Taxonomy (NCBI): domain Eukaryota; kingdom Metazoa; phylum Chordata; class Actinopteri; order Acanthuriformes; family Acanthuridae; genus Acanthurus; species Acanthurus lineatus. The sequence goes on along the minus strand of JAPZDV010000004.1, from coordinate 1,559,636 downwards.
AACCCTTCCCTTGCCAGAAAGATATCCTCGGTACTTTCGGTAGGCTAATGTTCACACCTTTGATCTTGTTGGATTTAAAAAAAACAAAAAACAGTGGTGCTATGTTTTACTTGGGTTTTCATCCAAGATGGCATTTTTATTGCTATGCAGGTGTTAACCAAAACAACAGGCTCTAGCTTTAAAAGGAGAACTTGAGGTCTCAGCTAACCACATTAAGACATCATGGTGTGCAGAAAATGTGAATGTAATCACAGTAACTTTCCACTCACATATCAGGAACATGGCTCAACAATACACACCATTAAAACTAGACTCTGTCATCATTCAGAAGTATGTTAGTTGTATTTATTTGTATGTGTTATGTTTTTTGTACTCCACTACTCCACTACTCTAATGAACTCTGTTTTACTTCATTAGAATGTCTGAGAGTATTTTTCATTTTAGTTGTTATTATCATCTAATCAGTACATCATTACAGAATCTGTCTGTCAAGAATTCATGTTGGTTGACAGAAGTTTTCAAGTAAATATAACAATTTAAGAATTGTTTTTCCTGATAATCAACAAACAGCCTATATTTGAACTTTTTTGTCTTATTTCTCTCCATTTTTTCCACCCTTTTATTACTAGGAGCATTCTGAGCTCAAAAGTTAATTGAGCTAATCACACATCTAATAACAAATGCAACTGGTCTTAGCAGTATACTAACAAAAAGCTAAGTTAGCCAACAAACCAGGTCAGCAATCGGTATGTTATCACCAAAAAGCCAATGATAGCATTAACAGCTGTTTATTTGCAGGCTTAGAAGAGACATTGCATATTTAGAATCAAACATGATCCCTTTACTCACCAATTAAGAGAAAGGAACACCAGTTTTAGAGTTACGCCAACAGTCATCACTGACATCCAGGCTGTTACACTAGACTGTATAAGATCCCAAAGGCTAAATCACTTGATTGACTGATCAAATAGTTAGTTTGCTCAATTTATTTGTTCTCCTTGTATGCGTTTTCCAGGACTCTTTTCCACTGAAAGTTAGAGGAATCCATCTAGTCAATGAGCCAATGTTCTTCCAGCCTGTCTTCGCCATGATTCGTCCCTTCTTGCCAGAAAAGATCAAACAGAGGGTCAGCAGCCTGTTTGTCACACACACACACTGATTACACTACAATGCAAAGATTCCCATCTATTTCTGAGACTGTTTTACACGCTAATACAGAGTAGAAATTCCCTTAAACATACTTTTTAAATGATGTTCCCTGTGTCCTCCCTGTAGATCCATTTGCACGGTGCTGATTTTGAAGACACTTTAAGCGACTTCTTTTCATCCCCTGTCTTGCCTCCAGAATATGGAGGGGAGGGGCCTAGCATAGAAGAGGCATGTCAGGACTGGACCAATAAGCTTCTTCAATCAGAGAACTTCCTGGATAAGACTGCCACCCACCCAACAGGTGACACCGACACTACGCTTGATGGCTTGGTGATCTCAGAGAAAGTGGAGGCTGAATAGCTCTGACGGATGCTTTGGAGTTTTGACCTCTTGGTCCACTTGCACGCAGTTGTTGGAGACTGTAGATTGGACCAAAACAACCTCATACACTGAGTACTAACAGTGCACTTTGTTGGCTGTCAAGAAATTTGTCTGTGCTCTTTTAAAACATTTCAGCACTGGACTTTGATGATGATGATTATGTTTGCCTTTGTGCAAACTGTTTTCACTGTTACATAAACCACTTAAGTTTGACCAAAGTTCACCCTTTGGTTTTGCGTCTTCTAACTAAATTACAGATTTTGCTTTCCTCCAAGAGTAATGTCAACCTGGGTCTCTGAGTTTGAGTCAGGACATAGTTAGCCAAGCTTATGAGAAAGAATAGAAGTAGGTGGAAACAGCTAGCATGGCTCCTTAAGTTAAAAATAGAAAAAAAACAGAAGCACCTCAAAAGTTTACAGGTACAGGTACACACAAAGGTACAACAATTTGTAAATTTAGTGGAAGTTATAATGAAGATGCACAGATGTGCTGGGCTGATGGATGAATAAAACTAGAGACATAACAATGCTAAAAGCTCACAATAAGATATTTGTCAAGATGTTTAGGGGGGTTATAAAAAACATAACTTGGGAGGATTCTACTTTTTACCCTTTATTTTAAATAAATTATATACAGCTAGTACATTACAGCAATAATATGAGCAGCATTTTTGCTCATTACAGTTTGAACTTAAAAGGGCCTCTTCCTTCCTTGTTTAGTAAAGAAAATTAAAGAAGTAAGTGATAAATTATCTTTGGTAATGACTGATTTATATATACAGCTACAAACAAACAATACAAAAACAATACAAAACAAAAACAATACTGTAATCCTTTTATAAAATATTATGATAAAATAACATATTATTTATGGACATACACTCTTATTCTTAGGCTACATTCACATTGCATGCACAGGTGCCCCAAATTCATTTCAGTTCCTTTCGTAACTCAGATCTGATTGTTTCATGACTGTGTGAATAATTCACTTGTTTGACATATATCGAGACTTGAAGTTATATAGAATGAAGACCATTGTTGCTTTGAGTGATATTAGTCTTTAGCTGTCTTCTAGGCATTACTGCCATTAAAAGTAATGCGTTCCCCAGCTCTACCATCATGTCCAAATATGATCCCTTTAATATCAAAAAAAAAAAAAAAAGGATGGGGATGGCAATAAAACCTAACTCAAGGCTTCCAAAACCAGTCAAAGTGGTTCTGTCCACTCTTTAATATACTGTCTGTGTTTTCCCTCTAGATTTAAGGCTAAGCTAGGCTAACCACACCCTGATTCAAGCCCAAAAGCAGAGACATGAAAAAGGTTTCAGTCTTCTTATCTTACTCTAAAAAAGGAAAGCAAATTAAGAGCATTTTCCGTAACTATTTTAAAGTAATTAATACATTTCTAATTCACGTTTATTTTTGCTAGGATCTGCTAGCTTAACAGTTTACTAATATTAATAGAGTCAATTGTTATTAAGCTAATCAGTCATTTGCAGTTGATGCTGGATCTAAAGGCGGTACATTTTGGACGGTCACCTCCAAGTGAAACAAAATCTACCTTAACACATCTTTTTACTGGAAAATTGTTGGATGTTACTGTTTGAATATCATATCTATTCATTTTTTTCAATAATCTCTCAGGTATAGTTGTTTTATAGTGAGATATGAACAGCCAACAGCATATATTTGAGTGGACCTTCAGAGATGAAGGAGGACATTTGTGTAGCAGCTGCAGAACACCAACCTTCAACCACAGGACAGGACTCAGTCCTCTGCATTACCAGCTCGGACGCTTAACCCAAACCCTGCTTCAAACAAACAACCATCTTTTGTACAATCCTGTGAACTCAATCTAAGTGGTCATTTTGAAAGTTTGATGCTTTGTAAAAATACCTAGAATCCAAGCAGTGAATTTCCAAGTTCCCAAGGACAGTAGAACGGATGACCCTGCCTTCCCATCAAATCATCACTCTGTCCGGACATTCATCTTATCAAGAACCAGACCAACACGTGCTGTTTCCTTTTTTTTTTCAAGGCTGATTATTTAATCGTTGGTCTTATTTCAACCGTCTTCTCTTTTTTTCACAATTTTATATCAGTTATGATAAGTCACCTTTGACTATGTTTGGACCAATTTTTTACACATATGTCAAAAAAGTGTATCTGTTGTACACACTGAAATTAAAAGTTCTCTAAATAACCTGGAAAAGGTTCAAATTTAAAAATGTTCCCCTTTGCCACTTTAAAAGATTGCATGCTTTTGAGGCTTGGGTCATGTTGAGCACCTAAAAAATTATTTGACTTAATGTGCCATAAAGGAAAAGCAAACAGAAACTCTGAAGTTGTGATATTTTAAATGAGGGAAAGCAGTCTTAACTTATTTGACTCATGGAGTATAATTTTTTTTTTTTTAAGTGAAAAGATTTAATTGATATTTAGGGAAGATCCACCAGCGCTAATAGGTAATGAAAGGCTCAAAATGTTGTGAATTAAAGGGTGTGTAGGAACATATCTGTAAAGAGGCTCTAGTTCATTCCTGTGTGTGTTTTACATTTATCACCTGGTACACTGAAAAACTGTTTAAAGCTCCAACTGTACAGACACAATAGCCAAGTCAAATTTCAACTCAACTGCATTGTAAAAACAGCAGTTTAAGAATGTTTTATTTAGTTACTCATTTATCTTTTTCTTACTTAAGAAAAGAGTTATTATTGGTAGACATGATTCGTACTGTAAAAGGTATCGTAAAGAGTAAAACAACTGGTCAAACATCATGCGGCACAGAATAAAGCTTGAATAATCCTGCTTCTGTCCAGTATGTACAATTGGAACAGAAACAGTCACAAATGTTCTAGGCCTGTCCTCAAAGTTGTTAATTTAACTTAACTTGCATGAATAAACTCCCATGAATTAGTGAACACAACACTTGCATACATTACTTAAATGCATGAACTAGAGTTTGCTATTCACCGTAAGTTTCTTTTTTTTTCTTCTTTTTTAACCCTCAATCAATTGAACTTTTCTATGTTTGATCACATGGCCTTTTTTTACTTCCTAATGTTTTATTTTTGAGGGGACTGTTTTTAATTTCTACAAAAAGTAAAAGGCATTGTAAATCAATTTCACTGTGTATTGCAGAATGATATAGTAAACAGCTACTGTACAAGGATTTCCTTTTATTACAGTAGTAACAACATTGACACATTTTACTTGGACGCTACCAAATCCAAACCGTGTATGCCAATCCACCAAAAAAAAAATAAGCAAAAAAGTTTCTTTAATAGTCAGGTAAAAATTCTGTGTTGTTTTGTCAACATAGAGGGCTTGTTTCTTAAAGTTAGTTTACCAGAGCACTGTACATAAGTATATTCCTGAGCTACTTGTTCTTTATTTGGGTATTTTAATTTATACTTTGTTATATTTTATCCCTTTGCATATTCAGTGTGAATAATTGCACCTTTTCTCCACTACATTTGTGTAGGAACTGTCTGTGAAGGTTCAAAAACCCTTAATAAGCCTATATAATATGATTCATTGTTACCCAGCTCCCTGTATTTTACCTCTGTGAAGTTCTCAGGTTTACTTTATATCCTTTCTTGCAGCCTACTGTCTGCCCTCCCCTTTTTTTCTTTGTGCACAGTCATTGCAGAGACCTTTGATCAGTGTTAGCAGGTCAGTAAACTTGTTTCTCAGCCATTCAGGCTAAACACTGTTTACCCTGCACAACTGTGCAAATGCCTCGGATCAATCCAAAGTGCAAGTGCAACCATTGTCCACCTTTAAAAAAACAAAAACAAAACATGCATGCATGTATATGTACACAGATAAAATGCAATCATTATATGCTTTTTTTCCCACTGCTTATTCACTGCAAAGCATGAAGGCTCTCAGATCAGTAGGTATCAGTAGGTGTAAAAATGTCCCTGTTCTGTGCAGACTGCAGAATGTGTAATTCAAATATTATGGGTTGTCATGACCTCTCTTCTCTGCCTGACTGCTGTAGGTTGGAATCAGGGTGGAGTATGAGGTTGATACAGCTGGGAAACATCCTTACAATACTGTGACCACAGACATAACTACACTTCATAGATTGACTGTTGACTGTATGTACACAGAAACTTCCCCAAACTCATTAAGACCATGTGCAATTCCCAAGTATGATGACTCATACTTTCCCAAGCCTACTGTGTTGTTGTCTACCTGTTAAGAAACTAAAAATCATGAGGTACTGTCATGTGTCAACTGCAGAGAACCATCTTATATTCACTAACTTCCTCTTGGGGCAATATTGCAATAGTCTTTGCTTGACATTACACAATCTACCACCTGCTGAAACAGATCAAATGCAACATTTCCATGTTTGAACAGTGTGATGACCAACACACAAGCAGTTAATTGATAGATTTAGTTAGAAACAGTAGGAAACCACATAGAAAAGATGTGTTTTGGGGTTTTTTTTCTTACATTTTACAGTTTTTACAGATCTTGCTGTCATGTAAACTTACATAGGTACTTAAGCAACAATAAATCATTACTATGCTCTAACCATCATGTACATGCCAGTTCTTTTATTTTGAGCAAAGTGCTTTAATAGACTGGAGGAGCTTTGATTCATCACTATTGTCTACTGATGTGATGCAAATTGACTTGATGAAATCTACAAGTTAATCAACAGTTTCCTGTGTCCTCTCAACATTCTTCCTCTTACACAGACACAGCAGTGTCACTAATTGTGTCCATGTTACCAGAAGGTGAACACAAAATACAAAACATTGTTCATTTTACACTTTTACATGAGACTGTGCACTCGTAAAGGTTGGTATTGTGACTTCAAATATGGACAGATAGTCACTTTTAAACAAAACTCGAGATACATGAAGGGTGATCAGCACTGATTAATAAAAATTATATAATATGAAGCTATAAGGTTTCCACTCAACAATGACAAAGATTGAACTGACTAGAATTTGCATGGCTCGCAGTAAGCCCACCAGGAAATGTTATAGATGTAAATTCAAAGTATTCTCAGAAATTAAATTAAGAGTCCAAGTGAGATGTCATGTTTTACTCAGAGAGGGGTGCTGACTGACAGATGTGGCAATAAAACTGAGCAGGAACATTTTTATCATTGACTTAAAAACATTTTCAAAAAGGAAGATGTTTTTGTTGCAGTATCTGATTAGTTAGTGATTTTCTGTCATGTGGCATGTTGACCTTGATTGTGAGACAATTCCAATCTGCTATTTTTCTTTGTTGTTATTCATTGTATAAAACACAAAGCAGATCTTCACCACAGAGGGAATGAAAGAGCTTTAATTATGCACTTTAACACCACCTTCCAGAGACTAAGAACACTGCAGAAAATGTACTGAATCTATCTTTTTGTCCTTGAAAACAGAAATAACATTTATTAAAATGTGCACCTACTCAGAATTATCAGGGGCTGTATGACTTTTTCAATTAACTGTTCTTAAGTCTTGAAATTGGGTGTAGTAGGTCTGATATTTGCCTACACCAAAAACCCTAAAGACAGGGGTTTTAGCCTATATACATCTGCTTTAAGTCTTTTTCATATCTTTTCCAGACATTTAACATGTGTCTCTTTATCTTAATGTGTGGGGGGTAACAGTTAATCTTTGCTGCCCTCTGGAATTTAACTGTCTGTGACAGGAACTGAATGTGTTAAAGCTAAACAAACAGCAAATATTTTAGTTTGTCAAACACATGTATACAGTAAGTGATAACAAGACGGTGAGATCATGTATGGTACACATGATACCCACATGTTTTCTAGGATTAGCTACTTGGCCATGAAGTAAATAAAGTACTATCAATAGCTTTCCTCAGTATGATGACCATTGCCTAAACAGCATTGTCTCTTAACCTCTCCTCCAGACTGGTTGAGAAATCTGTGTGGAGATTCAAAGAGAGCACACGCATGCATTCTGGTGGCTGCAGTCATAAGCTACAGCTACACCAGTGCTGGTAATGTGAATTGATTAAGTGGGTCAGAGAAATCCAGGTCATCCTTAAAAAAAATGGGCGTCTTGTGTGCTCTGTCAGTAGAGGGCGTAAGAGTGCTGCTGGACAGTGAAAAATGTGACTCAGCCAGGCCTGATACACTGTCTCCCTCGCTCTCTTTCTCTTTCACACACACACACAAATAAAAATGGATATTAAGTTGGAAGCAGAGAAGTTGATATGTTTCTTGTTAGAGCCTATTTAAGATAAAAATATAAAGCTATGGACATTCATTGATCTGATCTGCAACAATTAATGCTGACACACACCATGTTACTGATAAAGGAGTGGCCATTCTCAGCCATATCTTTACAGGCAAGTTCTTCATTGATAACAAGAGCATGTAATATTGCTCACAAAGGCTTGTCCACCACACCAGATATAATTTTCAGCCATCCTTTTTTTTCACAATAACCCTAATTTCACTGCGGTACTTTTGCCTGACTCAAAGTTACATGTCTGGTCTAAGGAATAACAATGCAACAGATGGCTTACCTGCCAATAACAGTGGCTCTGTGTGTATTCTGTGTATGGTTTATTTAGTATTACATCACATTACACAGGATCCTTCTGAAGCTTTGATGTCCCTCCCAGTGGTCTTGCTTGTAACACAGATGTTGTTGTGTGCCACTTTTTTACTGTGGCAAAACAACATCATGAAGTTGAGGGGTGTTTGCATTACAGTTCCTCGAAAACATATATGCCAACACAAATTAGTTGTATTTAAATAGAATTTTGTCAGAGACACAACTGCTATGATTATGGTATTTGTAACTGCACTAAATTGTCCTGTCCAGGAGCTAGTTTGAGTCTTGAGCTTACAGTTTACTTGTTGACTCGAAATACTCCCTAAACACACACACCCAACATGCAAATTACATCCCCCTCAGGTAATTAGATCACTCCACTCAAGCTGCTGAGTGATTATATCAATTCAAAGCTTTCCTAAATCATTCACCTATTACACACAGTGGGTAAGAACAACTGTCCTTCTTGTAGCACCTTGGGACTTTGTCTTCTGTCAGCTGACCAAATGTTAGATGTGCCTGTGAGATAACCAAATGGTCAGTGCTCTGCTGGAGGTAAGAGGTGGGGTGGTTAGTTGCACAAAAGAAAAAAATAAAATAAAATAAAAAACAAATTTACATTGTATGCAAGTTTATTTCCCTGGGGCCTGTGCTAAATGAAAACAGCATGTTGCTGGTTTGTCAGCAAGTCATCTGTAAATTTGTTTGGGTTATATGTATGAGTTAAAGATGCAGATGATTTGCAGATAACCCCAGAAGACCACTTATAAAAACACTATCATTGTTTGACGGCATAGTGTGTTGACTTGTATCAACTAGATGACCACATGCGCCACTATTACAAACAGTTTGCATTAATTGCGGGTAAAGAACACGATTAAAAAAGCGAAAGTTTGGATCTCAGCTTGGGGTGACTAGGTTTAGGCAAGTATATGTTTGTGCTTAAATGAAACACTTGTAAAGCCAGCTTACATTGCTAAAGTTTCAGTCATGTCAAACATCAACTGAGGTAGAACTAATCACGTTATCGGCGGGAAGCATTAAAATACACCTAAACTTATACATACCTACAATAACTGAAAAAAAATCCCTAAATAATCCTCCTGTCGGTTATTTAAAAAATGTATCCATAACAAAGAAATAAACTTATCTTTACAATAACCAGTAGAATAGAAATAATTGACATTTTATTGTGCCATTACTGTAAGTTTCGCAGGAATATTTATATAATCAGAATCCCAATGCTACTGTACAAATAATAAAGCTGGCAGATTTAAATTCTCTCGGTTTAATTACTTTGACTGTGTTAAATCTTCTTGTAAAGGAAAGTGCTCGACATATAAATGATGTTGCAACATGTTTCCATGCACGTTTTTGAGATTTACATTAAAATGGTTTGGAGGAGAAAAAAAACAGAAACACCGTGATGCCAGGGAAGCTACCATCTTGCCACGTTCCAGAGGAGCGGAGGGGGTGGGGCAAAGATAAGACTATCCACACGGTTGAATAAGTCCGACGCCTCTCGAATTCCATTGGTCCGAAAATCTACTGCCCCGCCTCCCTCTGCATGGCGAGTCTGTCATTGCTTGAGAAAGCTGTCAGTTTCAAAGTGGACGGGGTTTTAATGATTCCCAGTTTTATGAGGCAGGAGAAGAAATTTTGATTTTCTTTTCACTTCTGGAAGTGTCTTCTGCTCGTCTGCCGAGGTCTACCAGCCCTGCTGCCAGAGTTTCGCCATGGCTTCAAAGAAAAACGCTAAAGTGCACGTGAAACCCAAAGGTGCGTTGCAGCTATTCTTTCTTTCTCATTCTATCATTGGTTGTTGCGGTGGGGATGATGCGTTGCAGCTTTCAGCTTTCACTGACAGGCCTTTCAAAGTTAATCGGGTGTCAAGCTGTTGTTTTAAATAAGGCCCTAGTCCTGGCTCGTTTGCTCAATTTTGCTTTAAAATTGTGTCGACGGGTTAATTGTCCCGTGCAACTGATTTTGTTTAGCCATACCTTAGATAGGGTTATGGAGCAGGGGTACATTTTTTTAAACCATGGTGGTATCCTCTAGCGCACAGTGCTTCCAACGTCGCCACGAATGACTTTAGTTATCTCGGCCTTCAGCTTGCCAATACAATTGTATATTTTCTATACGCGACTAAGGCTCCCAACGTTATATCCTGAATCCCACTTTGTAATGTAATGAACAGCATTAATAAAATATTTTTTTCGCTATATCAGCTGTTCATTCCATGTCCCGGCTGGTTGACCATGGCGACTCCATCTCGTGGGATTACAGGGAAACACCAGCTCGCACGCGCAGAGATAACGTTAGCCTTCTCTCCTGCGGGTATAAAGCCTCTTTCAGAGTGCTGCATGTAGGCCCCGTAGCTTAGCCATGAATTTTAGGCCCATTTGCTCTCAGCTTGTTTGGTTAACAACGCCAAGCGCACTAGCAAAACGAGTATGCATGCACCCCGAGGCTCAAAGCACCCCGCCCCCAAGTTAGTCGAGTCACTCTTCTGAATGCTCACGTGTCATTTAGAGAAGCCGTGGGTGGGGTACTACGTGGCTCCTGGGGGTCTCATTTTTACTACCCGTACTTTGTGCAGGGATTCACATCCATGTGGCTGCTGTTGTATAAGCTCTTTTGTGTGCAGCTTCGCGCGCAGCTCTATTCAAATATTCTGCAATGATGCTTACTAATGTTTAATTTCACGGCACGCGTCCAGTGCGTGACGTTACTCTTCAGACAATATTACAAATGCAGGGTTTCGTCTGTTTATTCCAGAATTCTCTTTAATCCCATACTTTATTACAAAAGACTACTACATACTTAGAGCTCCTGGTGTGGGCAAAAATAGTGGAAAAAGAATTGGTTAGTCCTGATTTTTTAGTGTACGTCAGTCGGGATGAGTGAAGTAGAAATTGCGTTCATCCTGACGCTGACAACGTGGCTGTGGGGAGATGAGTTTTTATCCATGTTGTGTATACTGATGCGAACTTCAAGGGCAAACGTGGTGCACCTTTGAGTACACTCTGTCCTTGACTGACTGCACAAGTTTCTCAAGTCCCCCCAAATGTGAAAACTTAAGCAAAACTTTACTGAACTGTAGATTTAACGTTTAAAACAATGGAACACATTTAAAATATCACAGTTTGTAAAAGTCTGCTGCTTTTGTTGATACTGAATTGCATCACACTGCACATCAGTTTCCAGGTGAATGAATAGAGAACTCAGTGATGGCATAAAGATGTAATGCAGTTTAAAAATATGATATTCTTACAGTTGTAGTTACTGTAGCTTGATCTGCAGAATTCATATTGTCTTCTGTTGTTGCAGATCAAAGTGCACTGTAACGTTAGAAAATCTAGGGAACAAAATGTTCAGTTTCTCGTCTTTTTCTAACCCCGCCCACCACAGTGCCTATGAATGTACCTACGTATGGTTCAACTCGGCGGGTGATTACAATGAACAAGTACAGCAATACATCACTGTGAAAGAGCACCGGCCTTAGAATGAATAAATTATCATTTCTCATGCAGAGAATGGGGGATTGTAAGCTTGAACTTATCTAAACTTAAACATTGTGTAGTAATTATGAAGGTTACAGAGCTTTTCCACACAATGCCTCATACACGCTTACTGTAGCATCTTTTTATGACAGAGCGTTTTATTTGCATGGGTAAATAACCACCGTCAGTTGCACACTTTGTCCGTAGGCAGTTTAGCTGAGGAGGTCATGAAAACAGTGCAACTTTGAGAGGTGCAGACTTGTTTGTGTGGCTTATTGGAACAAGTGGATGTTAACCAGTAGTGTAATTCTGATAACAATGTCACATGTGGATACTTAATTTGACACAGTGCAGAAACACCAAAAAGGAAAAGTCCTTTGAACTTTGGCCTGTCCCTGGTCAAGAACACATCTTCCTCAAGAAAGTTGTGATTTCTTGCCATTGTACAGACAAAAAATCAGGAGAACAGTGGTAGGTTAATGAAGTCTCAGGTGAAAGAGACACTCCATATGCACTTTGTCTGTTTTTGTTTGAGTTACATCATATGATCAAACACTTAAAGTGGATTATGAAATATTGATTTTTTTGCTCTCATAGTTGAGCCTGAAAAGTGACTTAATTGCTTAGAAGATAAACCACTTAAGAGTTCAGAGGCACTCAGTTTGAAAAGTTCAAAGTGCGCTGATCGTGTGGTTGATTGTATCATAGAACTCAATACATTAAAAGGTGTTGTTGTTATTATTATTATTATTATTATTATTATTATTATCATCATCATCATCATAATCATCATCATCATCATCATCATCATT
>JAPZDV010000004.1:1463399-1547141 GCA_029814665.1 Acanthurus lineatus | reverse complement strand
AGTAGTAGAAGTATTAATGTAAGTATTAGTTTGTATTAATTTTGTTGATTTAACTTTTACAATTCACCCATTTACTTTTCTTTATCATATCCTTGTTATGTTCTTTCCAACACTGTGTGATTTCAGTCCCTCAGGCCACCTCCCTCTGTCATCAAAGGGCTGGGATGTATGCAAAGCTGACATGGTAACAGCCTTGTCTGTTCCTCTGGGTTTGATGTAATGCTGTGTTGTGTTCTTTGCATTTGCAGAGTGTTTTTTTTACTGTCCTTAACCCTGTAAATGGAAACATTACCATGTAACTTGCATGAAAGTGCAATGCTGTGTGTATTTGTGTCAGGGACTATTGGCTTGGTGCTGCATCATGCTGCCTGTTGTTGAATCAGACTTTAGAACACAAGTTCAGACATGACAACAGTACCTTCAGATATATCAGTATTTGGGGTCATTATTAGTAGACTGCTGTTGCATGAGCAAAATTGTTTGCAGATTCCTCCTTGAATGCAGATACTTTATATAAATCTGAACAGGATATTTGAATCTTTAGGGATCCTCCCTCAACGGAACCCTCTTGCGAACCATTTTTTCAGTGGACAACCTTACAGATGTGGTTGTCAGGGCCTGAGTAGCTGAAGAAATTGGGCTATTGTTCGGACACTTTGCACAACATGCAAACTATCAAACTTGCAATTGTCATTTACTTAAATACTTTGCCTTTATTCTGTGGGGGCCAGTTTTAGAAATCATTTTTCTGATTGAAAAAAATCTTTATCTGATTTAATCATATCATTTCACAATATCTGAAGATTTTTCTTTAAATATTACCCTTTTCTCACATGGATAACAGGGTTCAAAGTAAACACTTGCCAATTACCAAATGTAGTATATTTTCCTTTTCCCTTTAAATCTCAGATGCCTGGTGAGAAAAAGTTTGTGCCATAATGTGTAATAATAATGTAAATGTACCTCTGTGGGGTTCTCTCTCAGCAACACTACAAGCTGTCTGTGAGTAGGCCCTTCCCTCTGTGCACAATCTAAATCAAAAACCATGATTGCAGTGTTGTCAACTTAATGCCTTTTCACTACAGTTAGCGACTCTCAGTCTTTCCTGGACTTATCGATTCAGCTGCTAGTTGATGCAGCAAGTCTTTCTCCAACTAATGGGAAAGAATCTGACATACAGCCAGCTATGGACAACAAACTGGAAAACAGCACTATGTTTCTGCCATATCCCAGAAAAATTCAGCGATGTCTGAAAGACAAATTTGCAAGATTTAGACATTAATCCTACACCTACTTCTGCCTGAGTAGCTGTAGGCTATTTTGAATTCAGTAAATTATGCTTTGAATATAATACTGTAAAAATGAAAGAAAGCACTGGAGACAACTCCACACATTATGAAAACAGCTTTACTGATCTTAAAATAGCTATGCCTATGGCCTTTATTATGTGTCTTGTAATGTGCAGCACTATGTTCACCTCCCTCTTCTGATGCCCCATGTTAGGATTTGCCATGTTACATTTAAAAAAAAACAAAACAAAACAAAACAGTGCTTAGAACCACAAACAGGCAGGTTAGGGTCAAAACATTTTAGTCTGAGGCGGCACACAGGACCTATAGGACAGTCCCTAAGCTGTGGTACCATGCTCACAGCTGCTGCGTTCATTGTTGTGTTGCCATGAACTATGATAGATGGTGGACATTTTTTTGTGAATGATACTGATCCAGTAGGTCTGTCAGTCTCTAAGGACCTTACAATTGGTTTAACTTGATCAAGTTTTATTTAGAAAACTCCATTTAAAACAACTATAGATGCATCTATGTGCATCCAAATTTCTATACACGATTGACAATGATGTATTGAAAGCGTAAAAGCTCACTGCATTTATTCATGTATCAGTTACTTTGAAAACATCTTACATACTTTTTTCTATAATAATAAATAACGAGGGGGATACAGAGTGCTCAGTTGTATTTTTAACTTTGCATCTCCAGCATTGTGAAGCAGCTTGTCTGCCGCACCCTTGGCTCCAGGGAAAGCCATCGTTGCACAGATCGCTAAGTGGCTGCAGCGATTTCAAGATGAAAGAGACAGAATTATTTTTCTCATGTCAGATTGATGTTGGTTTAGTTTGTTTAATGCTGCGGTGTGTGTTGATCAAATTAGTGTTCCCCTTTTGAGTTTAGGGTAAGTTTAGGTTAAGCACTGTGCTGCACACAGATTAGTTCCACTTTTTTCATCTCATTAACATCCCATTATTTTTAGTATTTAAAGAATGTTGGTAATTGCAGATAAATGATAAAAACTGACCCAGTAGATATGTTCAGATATTCACATTTAAGATGCCACTGACTACTTCTTTAACAAACTAAATACATTTTTTCACAGTGGCAATTCAAAGCCATATACTATATTTTTACCTAGTTTTATTGGTGAAGTGGTGGTTCAGATCAGATGATTCTTGATGTTAGATTAAAGGAGGTGGAATGCACCATTTAATGTCAAGCTGTCTTTTAATTACTGGCATAAGAATATTTTGAAGATTCTTTCATTACACAGATTTTTCATTCCTCTGAATTCTTGTTTATTAGACATGTTGAGTTTTTATTTAGTTTTTATATAGTGCAAGCAGATTTAATTAAAAACACAACATTAAGCCTCACTGTTGTTGCTGTGGTCACTAAATGTAATGTAGGTATTGATGTAAAATCAAGCTGCATGTCATAGCAATGCATGAGGTGTCTGCCTAAGTTTGTTAAATAAAGAATAAATAAATAAATAAATAAGAAGTCCTTACTGCTTATGGAAACAGGTTTAAGGTTGATGTAAACTTCTAATAAAAGCCCAGACTACAAGGCTTTGTTTTACTAGCTTTTTTGCAGTGAGCCAGTGATGAAAGCTAGTTAGCTTGACACAAGCTTGACAAATATCTGCTCCAACTAATACCAATGAATTTCAAGGGATTTCTTACAACAAAGCCAGGTATTTCTTTTTTTCCCTGTTTTTGTTGTGCTTAGATGACAGCCTCTATTATTGGAATGTAGGAGTGACTGTATGTGGCTGTTTGTGAATGTCTGACATACCCATGCCTTTTGATTTGAATTGCTGAGCTGTTCCTGTCAAAAATGTACCAGTAAGGTGTGTCTCTGTGTCTTTCTGAAGAATTTTCCTCCTAATGTTGCTGGTTTTCACTTCTCTTAAGAAGCTGTTTTGAAGTTGGTCAGAGGTTGCATTTAGTCAGCAGTGTGAAGCTTCAAGAAAGCAAGTGAGGGTAATGTCTTCAAAGGTGTACAAACCAAGATACAAGACCTTCATATGTGTTTGTAAATTCCCAAGCATGCACAGGCCATAAAAGCCAGAGAGAAGTAAGTTTGAAGGCGGTGCAAAGCAGCCCTTACATAAGACTTAAGAGGAGCTGCTCAGCCTGAACAATGTGTACTGAGCTTCAGTTAGGAGACTGAGCAAAGAGTTTTCCATTTGTTCGAAAAGACCGTGTGTGTGGTTGCACCTGCGTGCCTGAAAAAGCTGTAGTGGCCATATGAGAATGGAGTGTATAGAAGAACAAAACGGTATGTTATTGCATGGTAAGCTTATTACTTTGTTTGCTTGTTGTGTGAGTGTGCATATGTATAGTGGTGTTGAATGGCTTCTTCTCTGTGGTAGTTTGTGTGTAAAATGTGATGTCAACATTTGGGGTGGATTGATATTGGATCTTATTGGCTGATAATTGATAACAATAGCTGAGAGAAGGAAGAGGCCCACAGCTGATTAATCAGCCCGCCCCCCTCAGAAAAATTCAACACTGTTAGAAATCAACAAATTTATCAGTGCAGATTAGTTGACCAAAGCGGACAAAATGACCTCATAATCGCTGCCGGTTTAAACTGGATGATATGGAAAAAATAATATCAATGTAAATTTTGTTGAGATCCTCTGTGGTGATCACTTTACCGCACAGCCCTGGTACTATGTAGCACCATGGGAGTTTTGCATCATTGATGTGTAATATTAGGTTTCACTGAGGCAGTAGGTTGGTTGGTAGCTTGGTCTTTCAGAGCAAGCCATAACAATGCCTGTTAAGAATATAGTTTTATCTATGTACATATGTGTTGTTTGAACTGACTTGAATTTAGAATTCCAAAAAAATTGATTATGTTTTGGAAAAAAACAAGAATTCAGCTTAACCTGAATTTAAAAGAGTAACATCTCCTCTCTTTGGATCTGGTATGTGATGTTGTCTTGTGCATTTTGCATTTGCATTTGCATTTGCATTTGCAGAGTGTTTTTTTTTCCTTCAAATCCCTTTTAAATTGAAACATTACCATGTTACTTGCATTAAAGTGCAATGCTATGTGTATGTGTGTGACTACATTAATATTATTATTATTATTATCATTACTTTCAGGGAAGGCAGCGGCCTCTGTCTATCTTTTCTCGGCTTCTCCATCTTAAGAGAACTACTTAAAATTTGGACCAAACATCCACTTAAATTTAAGAATGATGTGATTAAATTTGTAATGGTCAAAGGTCATGGTCACTGACCTATAAAAACACATTTTTGGCCATAACTCACATGACATGCTCTCCTGACAAAATTTCATCTCATGGATATTAACTAAAAAGTGAATGGTTGGTGGAGGCATACGTACATGATGCAGTTATTCTATTTTTATTGAAATCCTCTAAATAAAAAAATGGTCATGTAACTCGCTTGAAAATGCAATGCTAACTCTCTTGTGGTGAAGAAAAACAAAAGACAATGGCTAAACCAGCTGTACAAGTTGTGCAGCTTACAGTTTGAGTCTGTCAAACATTGGATCCTTGCAGTTCAGTTGACTTAAATTTTGTAGGCTTCTGTCCTACTTGAAGGTACATGATAGATCAGAAAATGCAAGTAATTCTGGTCTTTTATTGGAGGAATAGCTTTATTGCAGGGCTAGCTATGTTGGCCTTGTTCTCGTTGGTCACAGGAGGAGTGCTGATGTTGGTATACCCATGTCCACTTAAATTTATGAAAGATCAAACCATGTATGCCACAGATGCCTTTAAAAAAAATTTAAATCAAGAGTTGGAACAGTAAATGCAAAATGAAGGTTGAAACTTATTTGGCAACACAGAAGAGAAAGAATTGTGTATTTTTTCATTTACTTGAAAAATATAACTGTCATATCTTCAGAGTAGATAAAGGATGAAGACAGTCCTTTTAAAGCTGGCAGTGCTTGGTTAGCCTTTTCTTCCCACTCTCTCTCTCTCTGTCAGGGCCAGCTGGTCCAACACCACTAAAAATAGCTGTGTTTGACCTCCAGAGCCATATCAGGCTCAGAAAAAAAGTGACAAAGAGCAAGGATTACTGACAGATGAGCAAGAGAACGAAAGGCAGTCAATAGAGAAAGAGGGGAGGGACAAAAGAGAGACAGAGGCAGAGAGGAGGTGAGATCAGGAGGCAGAGCTGTCCTTTTCTCTGCCTGGGCCTACATGCTGTCTTTGTGGCCTTTTAGCCCGTTATTCAGTTAGCCGTCAAGCCAGGTTGGCAAGGATGGGCGATCCAGCTACCCTGGTTGAGTCAGCCACCCCTCCTGTCACCACAGCGATCCCTACGGTGATAGCTGGGGAAATGCAAGGTGAGGAAAGCATTCGTTTGAGGGCTACTGACTAGAGAGAAGGACTAAGCAGTGTGGAGGTCATTGTGTGGGCCTGGTTGTTCAGCTGTGGGATGAAGGACTGGGTGAGAAATTAAGTGAATCAGAGTTAACTTCTTGCAAGTCTGAGAGCAGGTCTAACCTCCTGCAGTTCCAAATTTTTTTATCCTAGGCTTCATATTCATATTCATTATCAAACTTGTTAGCCCAGTGAGTGTTCTGTTGGTAGTGCCCAATCATGGTGTTACGGGTTATTAATTATGACCACCATTAGTGTACCACACTTACTTTGGTTGTAATGTGTAACCCAGTGATGGTTTTTAAGAGATTAAGTTCAGTAACAATCATGCAAGTGAAAACATTTAAATAGTTAAACTTCAAGTACCTGTCCCTGCTGTCTGTTACTTGCTTATTGTTCACTTTAACAGGGTTAGAACAAACCACATTCCTCCTGCTGCAGTAGGTTTTCTGAGCTAATCACTGATTCAAAGAAACTCTCGACTAGAAGTGCAGAAACTAAGCTATTACTAATATGTGAGGATTCCCCAAATTGTTTGAGACTCGCATGTTTTTCTGATGGCCGATGAATTTTGAGTCATACAATTAAACTGTGACAGCCCTCTACTCAAATTAATCAAACTTCTATCTTTGTAGGAGTTTTTTTTTGCCTGTCTGTCTTCACTTTTAACCCTCTGTGTCTGTTTTAGTACAGATTTAGTGTTAATAAAATGTATTAAGATATACATGCAATGTGAGTGCTTTGAACTGAGCTCTTTGAGTATGTGTCTGAGTTTGACCGGGCACCATTTGAAGCCTTTAACACCTGTTCATTCTCTCTGCCACTATTTTTTCCCATCATGCACTATGGGATGTCAATGACACCCCAAGAATAGCTACTTGGATGTGGTTTATTTTTCTGTATCTATCACCTTCAGTCCAACCCCCCCCTCCAAAGTCCATTCTGAGGGATTAATCCAGAGACAGCAAATAACATAACATTCCTAATGGAACTGCCTTGATCCAAGTGTAAAATATTCCTTAAACATCCTCATAGTATCTTACTATTGCTGTGTAGTTTGTATCAGGTCTGTCAATCAAACACTTGGTTGTTTCTTTTCTACAGTCATATTTTGGAGGCAAGAATGGTTTGAAATAAGGTGAAAAAAGGTAAATGGGAGTCCATTTGCACACTGACAACATTTAATGTGCTGCAGCCACATCTGGAAACTAACCCAACTACAGTGATTTGACTAAAGACAACTGTTTCATAAAATCTAGCTGCATTGAACTCACAGCTCAGCCTGTACTGTTTGTCAGAAACCCAATTAGAAAAATCTGGAGCTCAAGCTGTGACACATGGATCAATTTGATCACAGTATGTAATTGCCCTCATGTTAAAAAATGTAATGACTACAGACACACACACACAAACTCACACATCTTTACATCCGATCTGAGATAACCTGCTAAATGACCGTTAATCAACTGCCTAATGTTACCGTCCGGAGCATTACTGTAAGTCATTGTCTGACATATCAGTGGCTGTGAAAGTAAACTGAAAAATTGAGAAGAAAATGAATTTTCAGAATTAGATTACACATTCTGTAACTTTGTGGTATCAAAACAGCAGCAGTGCAGAAATGATTTTTAACATAGGGGCTATGGAGAAACATTTTATATCTTATTTTTCTCGACCAATACTAAGAAAAACAAGTTCCATTAGTTGACAAACCTAATATATCATGCTAAGGTGGAGACAAAGTAAATAGGACTCATGGTGCTGTCTTGACACAGCACTCAAGAATCCTTTGCTTAAATGCACAGCAGTTATACTACAGTGATAAGCCATTTGCAAAGTTTACATAGCACTGCATCCTCAACACTTTTGATGATTGTGTTAATTAAGTTAATCAAGTTTTTTTTTTTTGGTCTTCTCCATTACACTAAACTTAATTTTCAGAGTGTACAGCATGACTTATTTTAAGTGCAAAAAGAAAATCCTCTAAGGAAACATGTGAGGTTCAGCTGTGGATTTGACATTATATACTTTTTTTTGCAGATGGTACAAAAACACAGTCAGCCAATAAGAATGGAAAGAAGGCAGACTCTGTGTCCAGCAGCAGCAGCTTCTTCACCTGGTTCATTGTACTGGCCCTGCTGGGTGTCTGGACATCTGTAGCTGTGGTCTACTTCGATCTGGTCGACTATCAGGGAGTTCTTGGTGAGTACACAGTGGAACTGACATGTACATTTGGCTAGCTGAATGCTCTCTTCCTTTTTGTACTTTGCATTTCATGCATTTTGCAGGATAGGTGTGGTGACAGCCAGTTTGGCTTTTTTTTCCTTACCTGCTTTTGTATCATTTGTCTAAAAACACATAACTGCAACCCTAAGAGCCCTGAGAGAACCGATCAAACCATGATATTTACCATTTATTAGATCATTAACATCTGATCTGCAGACATTACCAGCTTATCATGAGCCCATTATAGTTCTCTATCTAACTTTTTCTCCCTTTTCTATTTTCTGATTAACATTTGCTTCAAACCAAAAAATTTGGAAAAAGTGATTCAGATCAGATATCAAAGTGGCTGTAGACAAAAATCATTCAAACAAGTCAGTGCAGAAATGCCGCAAAAATAATTTGCAGAAACTGCTAGTGTTGGATTGCTTAATATCTTTACTCTGAAGTCAGACTTTGGTGAAGCTTGATCTAAAAAAAAAAAAACAGTACAGCTTGTCTTTGTCACTATTTTAGTTAAGAAGAGTATTACATCTATTGCATTACCAAAAAAACTGTACTACCTCTTAACAATATATCTGCTTTTCCAAGATGAACTGTTAGATGCATGTCCGTGTCTTTCAATACTGTCTGTCATTAATGATGAATGTTTAGCAGTCTTGTCTGTGTAGCAATCTACTGTGAATGTTTAAATTATAAATCTGTTCTGTTTATTCCTTAATCTTGCTCTTTTTCCAATATGTATGTTTTGTGTTTGCATGCAGACAAGGCTAAGGGCTTACAAATTAACCTGTCTGAGGCCTTGCAAGGTAAAATAAAAAATTACAAGGCATATTATATTCATCTTACAAGCTAACGTTACATTATGTTGTTCCATGTTATGTCCTCAAGACATTTTCCTTACTCCCTTACACACTCTCCTCAGAGCTCTGAATCTAAAAGAATTGAGGCAATTTATTTTCCAGGTATGTTGGGCAATCAACTTCCATCAATTGATTTTGTTGTAAAATACACTGCTAAAAGGCTGATATTTTAATATTTTCTGGTCTTTTTTTCTGATAAAGGGTCAGCATAATCATAAACTAAGCCTCTGTGACATCTTAGTCTGCACATTGTGGACTACTTGTGAAAAAAACCGAAAGAGGAGACCAATTTTAATCTCTATTTTTTCCTCTAAAGACTTGTCTTTTGAACTTAAATCCAAACTTTGTGTGATGACAAAAACTGCAAGCATGTTTAAAGAGACAGCTCTCTGTCAAGCCTAAAAAATCCCACAAAGACTAAAACATGATGATATATTTTTATTTAACTGAATGTATTTTTAGCATGTAAGCTTATATTACCAGTGTTTTGTAGATTGCACGAGTCTTCACAAATGAAGAAATATCACCAAAATCTATTTTTCCCTCTTGGTTGTTGTGAAATAGAATTATTGATAAATGTTGACTTTAAACATCAAACCAGTAAAATATGTCAAAAAATTTAATAATTTATTGATGTTGGAACTTCATAAGAGTCATGGTAGAAATGTCAAATTTTAGATGATAAAGTTGTTCAGGTGGAACATGTGAGTCATCTACTGCATCGATATCAAACAAATCTTACCTGGACTGTCTCAGCTGGTTTAGATTCAGGGCTTCTGTTTATCCTGAAGTCCATTCTGTCCTCTGTGGTTCAATTACTCTAGCTGGCTGTCACAGAGCCAGTAGATGTGATAGTACCATCTTAAATATAAAACCCAGTAATTTCATAGACATTGTTAAGGTTTTTTTTTTTGAGCAGGCTCCCTTAAGTGTTCTTTGGTGTCACCAAAACAAACTTTGAGTCAATTGTCCCCCCCGTCCTCTTTTATTTTTGTTTAATAATAAAACATCTATGATTCTTTTCATTTCCTGTTTACCCACCTGGGCTCCCTGTGTCCATATCTCCCCCACATTTAAAGGAACTCACTGTGCTTTTAGTAACATTGGCCGACCCACATAGTTTAACAAGAACACAAGTACCAAATTGATAATCTTAATGAAGAATTCCTTTGCTCATGCAAGGTAAGACAAATGTTGAAATAAGTGGCCAGCCCCCCACAAGCTCAGTGCATTCCTTTAAGTGTCTTTCTGTGTTAAATGATGCATGCAAACGTGCCGCAATGAATGTGTTGTTTTAGTTCCTGTGAGAACAACCTATATGTCTAAATGTATTTGTTGCTGCTGTAGGTAAACTGGTGGCATACGATACAGATGGCGATGGTGATTTTGATGTCGAGGATGCTAAAGTTCTGCTAGGCAAGTTGATTTATCCCTAATTTACAACTAATGTTTGTGGTTTACAATCAGTGTCTTGCAGAATGTACACAGGGGAATTGATTTTCTCTATTAACAACTTTTCTGAAAGACTTTACTGCAATATTAGTGATAAGGCACATGGTTTCCCACAGTTGTGATAGTCAGAAATTCTTTCTAATTCTGCAGGCCACTGATAAAGCGTGTTTTGTGTTGGTTGATTACATTAGACCGTAATCTGGGTTTCTTTTGCATGACTGATAATTTATAGCTTACTGAAAACCAAAGAGACAGTCTCATCAATGAAAAATGTTGAAAAGTTCCCCAAACACTTGTAACCTTTGTTAAAGTTTGTGTGTTTGCTTTCCTTTGCTTTAAAAAAAAGTCATAGTGAAACATGTCTCTGACTGTCCTCACATTAAAAGAGTGTTTATGTTATAATCGGTCCAAGGTCTCAAAGATCCCAAAAGCGTTAGCCCCAATTTAAGAAGTCAGGTGTCCTGAAGCAGGGCTAAACTGAAACACTGAGGTTTGTGAAAGCTGTGAAGTGGTAAAAAAAATAAAAAATAAAAAAAGGGGAGAATTAATAAGGGTAAAATAGGGTATTAGTCTATTAAACCCCTAAACCAAAGGTGAATTAAGGTACATTCAACTCAAATAAGGAGTTCTCATGTTCTGTTTTTTCAGTTTCGGTCATGTTGGGAGGACGTCTTCTCTCTATGTTGAGGTTTTTTTTTTTTGTTTTGCTTTTTTTTAAAAAAATCATTTTCATTTGTGTGAAGCTCAAAGCATTTAAGACTGCTGGGAGCCTGATCAGAGAGCTTACAGGTCCCAGTCGTCTTCACAGCTGATATTTCCCCAATTAAGGTCTGCTGCATGTTGCATGGTTTATTCAGGATCAGCTTTTATGTTACTACCAAACTAACTGATTGGTGTGTGCTAGTTTTGACGTGTTGGACCACAGCTATATGACAATGGGTGAGTGCCAACAGAGGAGTCAAAACTTGAAATGAGAGAGTGGTCTGCATTGAACCTTTAAGACCCTGAACATTTCTGCTTTGTGCCCGGTAAGATAACTGCTGTTCTCTTGCTCTAAAATCAGACAGGCATGAGAATCACAAGTAGCAGTGTGTCTGCACTCACACTAAGGATCAAAAGCAAACTTTTGTCCTTGTCTAAATGTTTTGATAATACAATTATATAATCCATGAATTAACAGAAAAATATGCTTATCACCATTTTGTTCTTGATAGGAACATTCAGTGTGGTGTCAGTACACAGAGAAATCTTTGCTCAACTTGCTGTTCTGAAGTAGTGTTGCATGGCCAGTGTTTGCTTTCTACTAGCAGTTATTTTGATGAAGGTCTGGACAGTCTAATCTGTCACCAGAATTCATCCCTCTTTTTCTCTACACACCTTCAAACATTCTGTCCCACTTGAAATCCATTAACTTTGTCTCTGTAGCAATCTTTACTCAAATTGGCTTTGACTTTGACATATTGTTTGTCAAGCTCTTACTTAATTTGCTCCTTAGCATTATAGATCATACGCTCATATACTTGCTGCACCACTGCTGCCCTGCATCATGATCCCTCCTTAAGCTTTTTCACACTCGTGTTGTGTTTGAGCTTGTCTCAGCCCAGCACTTGAATAGCCAATAAAAATGTAGCTACTCTGTGCAAAGTAATTTATCACTGAGACATTTTCAACATGCTCAATAATTCACCAGTAACCTTTTCTGAAACAGATGTGTAAATCAATATCAGCAGTTGGACATTTCCTTGTGACTTTTTATTTGATAACCAGCTGTTGTTTCTCCACCCTCTAATATAATAAATGTTTATTCATGGGTATGTGGCTGTGTTCACCCACACTTTAGATGCCAGAGCATTACTCCCTCCCATGCTCGTTGTCCACTTTCTAATATTTAGGGTTATCTTGACTAAAATGATAACTTTTCTCAAACAAGGATGAAGTGTTACATTGGTTATTGTCATATCCTTAGCTTAATACTACTTTAGGATTGCTACTCAAGTTACTTTTTGATGTATTTTCTCTTGGTAGCCATTCTTTCTGTTAGTAATGTCTTGATGATGTCTTTGCTTTCTCTTTTTTTCCTTTTTTTGGAATGATTTTTGGATTTAAAATATCTCTGAATGCTGGAGAAAACAAATGTTTTTTGTTTTTTTTGTTTTTTCGTGGTTTTTTTTTTTTTAAGTTTAGGTATTATAGTACTTGCACTCCAATAATAAAGCATAACTAAACCTCATAGGAGACTAAGCACAACATGCTAGATTTGTTGGATGTTAGTTCAACTGTGTGCATACTATGCTCTTTTCAGCTGTTTCAATGCAAACACAGTTAAAGGAAACTCAGCTTTAGTTTCTTTCTTTCTCTGTCTTGACTGTTGGCTATGATTCTAAGGCTGTCTCCACATGATAAGCCATGAGCTGATGTTCGGGCACAGAGTTGTTGTACAGAGCTCTGCTCAACACTGATGTTATAGGATTTTATATACATGTATTCTAAATAAAAACAAGGCTCAAGCTGGCACAAAGTGGTTTTATTGGTGATCATGTGTAGACAGCCCAAACCAAGCTGCTTATGACAAAGCCTAAGTAGTTCCCTCGCTGCCTAACCTACGCTTAAAACTTCTCTTACCTTCTCCTCCTGTTTGTGTCTTTTCCTCATTCTTTCCTCATCTGCTCTTAACCCACTTTCATTCTTTCATAACATTTTTCTCTAAACTTAATCCCACATAAATATCCTCCTGCTTTTTTTGAGTTTTCTCCACTTCCTTTCTCCACATTATTCTATTTCCCTCAATTCCACACATCGTGCTCCCAAACTTCCCCTCCATCCACCCATGCCTCCATCCCCCCTCCTCTTGTTTGCGTAGGCCTCACCAGTGAGGGCGATGATCAGGGTGAATCCAAGGTTCTGGATTGGTTAGAAGAAGTGGAGGAGAGCGGCTCTGATTGGTTAAACGGTTTCTTCACTTTCCTGTATGGTCTGATTAACCCCTTGGAGTCCCTGGATGAGGAGGAACATGGGACCTCAGGAGGAATCATGGAAGCACAAGAGGAGGATGAAGAGGAGAAGGATGAGGGAGAGGTCAGAAGAAGAGGAGCGAAAGATGATGGAAATCAGGGGCAAAAGATTGTCATCGTTGGCCTCCATAACCAATAGCCTCAGGCTAACTGAAGCGTCCCAACTATCCTCCAGTGCAGTTGGTTTCAACATCTCAACATCCAACAGCCTAGGCTACATTGTTGGGAAATTGTTCCTACAGTGTTAGCTCTGCTTACTCTGCAGTCTTTGGTAACTTAATCGAGCCAGTAGCTTTGGACATAAATACCTTTAATCTAATCTGCTGTGGGCCCTGCATCCTGCGTCCTAGGTTTCACCAACTGGAATCCCCAAATACTGTCTGACTTGACCAACAGGCTGCATTCTTGTATCACCAAAATCTTGAGAGAGTGAAATCCTTTAAAAGAGTTTTCCATGATGTCGAGCCCTGCTCTGGGATATGTATATACATATAATACTCAGGAACATTTTTCAAAGTCCTCTCCTAGATATCTTTTTGGAACCTGTCAAAACATTATTTTTGGCACAAACTTGTTGACAACAGCCAGCAAGGCTTAATAACATACATTGCAAAGGTTTCTTGCACTGGGACAGCTGCTCAGTTGTCACTCTCTCTGACATGTGTCTTTTCCTATAGCTGCATGCCATAAAAACTGATCCTCAATGTATATATCCGGACCCTTGAACTGTCAGCATGAATTCCTTTTCTAATAAGCTTTTTTTAAAACAAGTTTAAGGCTCTTGGTTTTGTCTTGGACCAAATTCTACCTGGTATCAACATGTGATCTGGGTAAAAACTTTTAACATGTAAATGCATGTGCCAGTACACCTAGAATGCATTACAATTTAAATGCTATCGGAACATATAGATCAGACGTTCCCAAACTTCTTAATGCCAGGGCCCAAAAAACAACTAGCTTATGGCCAGGTCCAGGGCCACCCTTTTATGATATGTCTTAAGCCTGGTCCTTTTATGGAAAGTACAGAAAAGTAGCCGTATTAGATGTGTTTAAATGCTGGTCTGTGATATTGCTCTTGCTCCAAACACTTTAAAGGTTCCTTTTTAGAGCATACCACATTGTTACTGTGTGGCAAGTCAGCCTACCACATTTATATGTGATCATATCGTGGGGAGGCTTCAAGATAAAAAAAGAACATTTGCATACCAGGTACAAAAGCAAAGCTTCTGATTAGTTGCAGTATCCAGGCATGTGTCTGGATACCAATTGCATGTTAATACCAGATGGAAAAGATATGTTTAAAGTATGTAAATGGCACAGAAATTTGTAAGGATTGCCTTTTTTAATACATATATATTGAGCAACTTTGGTGCTCCCTTACCTTCAGGGTTCTTATGTGTATTCTGCAGCAATCAAGTTAATGATTTTGTTTGTTTGTGGTGTCCTTCAGCTGAGCAAAAGGATACATACATCACTCTTTTTGCTCCATTTACTTCATTTTCCTTTGAATATACTAGATTCAAATGTCTTGTCTGTACAATAGTTTCAACAATTAATTATAGGCTTCAGTTTTGTTATGGACAGCTAAAATTTCCTCATCTAACTGGTTGCTTATTTGACTAATGCTTGAATCAATTCTTTACTTCTGCAAGCTTAGACAGCTGAAACAAGCTGTAGGTGTTATTTCGTGCAAATGTGACTGGGGTGTGTTGCTGTGTCAGCAAGCTTGCATTGAACTTGTAATTCTGTTATGAGGGCGAGGATGACACTTGATTAAAAACAGGTTATTCCTGCCTATGGGGTGGTTATGCCAGCCTTAGCTTTTTTTGAAGAACCACTCTACATGATGATGAGACACAAAATTTAGGACACAAGTCACTTCATTGCTAGTAGTGAATGACAGGACTTGCTGACTTGTCCATACTTGCAGCTCAGTCATAGTTAAATTCTCAGTTTTATTTCTTTAAGCAGCTTCTGCTGTCCACAAACACAAGCATGCTCATTCCTAGTGTATTTTGTCATTTGTTATGCATCTGTAGATCTGTAGGCTTGGACTGAGATTATTGATAAGATGATAAAACGCTAATCTGGACAGACATGATTTTGTTTTAAAAGGCTATTTCAAAGTGAAACATATTAGTATGGACATAGCTCTATGTATTCAACAAGTGCACCCTCGATTTGAGACACAGTCAAGACACAGTATAGTCAGCATGTATCATGTATCATTCTTCCTTCAGTCAGTCGTACTTCTACCTGATAGATCACATTCATCAGTCTTGCTGTCATGATGAATTTGCTTAAAGTTGTGCTTGCAATGACAGCAACTTTAGGTATCAGGCTTTTATCAGTTTCTTGCAAAGTTCTGAATCCTTGACATTCTAAACTTAGACATTTTTGATTCTTCCATGTCATGCTGACATAAGCTAGTAGGAAATCAGATGAACTTCTCTGACTCATTGTAGATCTGGTTTTAAATGTTGTCATAGCCCTCCCTGACTTTGTTGATGCACATATTACTTGGATAGTTACAAAAACATTAAGACTGTAATACCCTCTGTATAAAACTTGGTTTGACATTGTTTTGGAATTTGACTTGTTTGAGAAATTCTTCACATTAACTTTAAAACCAATTGATTTTAGATACACAGAGGTCACATTACTCCACTGACTGAAAGTTTAAGCAGCTTTTATGTTGTTGACAGGCAGGAAGAACTGTAGCGAAAGGCACAAAGTATTTTAGGTATTTGCACACAAGCTAGTAATGGTGTGGGCTGTGAGCATCAGCTAAGCAGACTGGAGTTCATGTAGAGAGAAACTGCAGACAGTGAGGTAGCACATAGTGTATCTGTGTGGATAACAGTCTGCTGAGCTCACTGCCCCACAGCTTACAGGCTTACTGGGATAGAGCAGAGCATTTATGCCTTCTGCCTTAGTTTTTGGCCAATTCATAGATTCTGACCAGTACTCCTGCATTGTCCCACAGTCAGGTTGCAAAGCAGCTGACATAAAGTCTAAACACAAGCTGTTGGTGGTTTTGTACAAATAATTGCCCTTGGAAGGACAAAAGATGACTATCAGGGATTATGGTTTTGTTTTACTGTTTTTTCAGTCCAACCAGAGCCCCCATTACCTAGATTGAGGAAGGGAGTAAAAAAATAAAAACAGGAACCAGAGAAATTAAGCTTCGGTCAGAAAAGAGAGCAACGCCTCTTGACTTACGTGGGCTGCTGGTCAGTTAGTATATCAACAATTGTTTGTTTTACTTTTTACAGTGTGATGTGGCTGTGAACTCTTCAGCATCAAACTATGACATCTAGTTGATCAAAAGACTGTAGAGATATTTTTAATGCATACAAGAAGGTATTTATTTGTTTTTTGACATAATTTAAATCATAATCTGAAACAGCTGAGAACTTCGGCTTTTTTTTAAAATTGCAATTACAAGTGTACTATATTTTGCAGCTTGCATAATCGATATGTGTCCTTCCTTTGTAGGTGTTGTGACAGTGGAGGTAAAAGCAGCATTTGTCTGCAAGTTGCAGGGTCCTAGTATCATGCATGCTGGCTTGTTGTCACTGGTAACATGGATGTTTGATGGTCCTTAAAAGGGTCTACACAAGAATCTGGCAGAAGAGGGATTCTGAGGAGTTCAACTTCTGCCTTGTCCCATGTTAATGTTTAGTCAAGTTAAGTATATGTAAACAGTGCACTTCTGCTACACAAAGTGTGGTGTACTTCAGCTTGAGGCAAAGATTAACTTTATATAGCATTTTTAGTAGACATCACAGTATGGGTAAAAAGAAGGTTTTGTGTTTGTTGCAGGTAACACTGGACAGAGGAGCAGTCATAGTTATGGACTGATTACTTAATGGTTTGTAAAAAGAGTAGACCATATGAGAGACCAGTGATGTAACTTTTCTCTTTTGTGTGCGAAATCAGACGAAACACCTGCAGCCAGGAGAGGGGCCAAGAAAGGTATTGTAGGTAACATGCATGAAGCTGTTTTAGTGACAGAGTGTGGGCTGGATTTTACTACTACTCACAACTCATTGTGGTCAGAGATCCAACTGAGAGTGTGTTTATTTAGTAAACCAGAAAAAACTCTCAAGCTTGCTTGAGTTATTAACCTGTTTTGAAAGAACTGATTTGCAGTGACTAAAAGACTTTTGGCCTAATTTTGTGCTTGAACTTAATGAGTGAAACTCATGTTAAACCTGGTTAGTATTGCAGAGAACCTTGACTTAAGTAAATATTTAAGAAACTGTTGTAGAATTTTTAAATGGGCTTTTTTGGCACCAGTTTAGTAGAACATAACATACCAGTGTGGTTTACAAGTGTGCACACTGCTTTGAGGAAAAGTGAGAGGAGTATGGCATGGCACAGGTCTTTGTGCAAGAAGACATGGTCCTTGATTATCTACAGACATCCACACACCTGCCAGATGTGTGGTGATGTCCATTAACTGGGTGAATTTGAGCATGGCCTTGGTCTTACAACTTATTTCATGAGCGCTAAAGCACCAAACTTTGTTATTGCTCATTCATCCTAGAATCCTCTTCAACCAAGGATGTTGGCTGGAAGCTTCGGGAGGCTTTAAAACAGCAGCTGGCCATCATCCATGAACGTGTGGAGGCTAAGAAGCTCGCCAAGCTGGCTCTGGCTGAGGTTAGAGAGCTCCTTGCTAAAGAGGAGGAGGAAAAGGAGCTGGAACTAGGGAGGAAGGAAATTGCAGCCAGGGTGAAGGAAAGAGTGGCCATCAGGCTGAAAGAGGAAGAGGAAAAAATGGAGAAAGAAGAGATGGAGAAGGCTTTAGAGAAACAAAGGAAAGAAAGGGAAAAACAACTAGATGAGAAAAAAGAGGAGAGCAAGGATGAGAAGCAAGGAGAGAAGAAGTCAAAGAAAGGAGGGGAGAAAGAGGAGAAGTCAGAGAAAAAGGTGGAGGGGGAGGGGAAGAAGGTACGGGAAGAAGACAAGGGGAGAGGAAAAGAGTCTGCCAAAGCAAAAAGAAAGAAATCTGACAGAGGAGGCAGGAAATGAAGTAAGAGATGATATAAGTTTTAAAGGGATATTTTAATCCTGTAGGAAGACATTGTTAGCCACGTTTAACATCATGGCAGGGTATCAAACATTATTTTGGTACTGACCAAAATGTGTCTGTTGCACCAAGTATCCTAAAATGTTAAAGGTATAGTGTGTATGATTTAGGGAGATCTATTTGTTGAATATGGCAGAAATAAAATATATTCATTATTTCATAATCACCAGGAGAAAAAGGAATCACTGTGTTTTCATCACCTTAAAATAACACCTTCTGTCTACAGAGGGAGCAGTTTCTCCCTCAGGTGCAACCTGCATCTTCACCTCTAGATACAGTGAAATCCTACATACTGGACCTTTTGAGTAGTGAAAGCTGGAGTAAAATAAAGGGTTCAGATTTATAATATTGTTACCTCTATTCCTGGTTCAAATCAAAAATTTTGCCAGTTGTGAACTGTTAAAATTGTTTAGCTTTTCTGTTTAAAAAAAATTTTTTTTTCTTGATACACAGGCTTGTTTTGTTTGATAACACTGAATTAATGTTTTTGTGTTGGAAATACCTTTTGGCCTTTTTATCTTATTCTAACTAGCTACTTCTATGTCCATGCTACTAGCAAGAGTGACTTTTGGGGAAGTGAAATGACCTGAACAAACAGTGACATATTATTAGAGGACACCAGTTTCATCTCTGTGCAGCTGAAGTGTTGTGTGCTGGAAATTTGCTGAACCTTTGGGTTATGAACTAATTTTAGTTGAGAATCACATATAGATTTTGTAGACTGCCTTCGATTTTTCTTTAGTCTTTTTAAGGTAAAGAATGAGTAAGGATAGGTGTAACTGGGACAGATGGGAGTAATGTAAAATTCAGGATTAAAGCTACCAGGCAGGGAACAGAAAAATCACTGCAAGATGCTCCAAAGTGTTGAAATCATGTGTGATGTACTTTTAGTATTAATGATGATATTGAGATTTGACTAGACTGAAAACCTTAAGGAGTATCTAACCCTTAATTTCTCCACAAAACATGTTTTAGAAATAAAGGGAAATTTTTACTCTGCTATCATAACCGAGTTATTTTGTCAATAAAGTTTCTGGTTCCTTCTAAATGCCTCTCTCTCTGAATGTGTGACAGATCAAAACTTCTGTGCTTCCGACAAAAAATGTGTATGTTAAGAAGAAACTAAAGTCGTGCTGTTAATCTTTATGAACTTAGAGCAACATCCTTTTGAGATGTTAACAAATACCCAACTTGGGACATTACCCATTATCTTTCAGTGCACTGCATAATCAAATGTTGATATTAGGAGTAAGAGAAACATCAGTCAGCAAAAGAAAACCCATGCATTTTCAGACGGTTATGTATTCATTGTCTATTTATGCGAATAATGTAACCTATGTAATTTGTGATTTGCTACACAGATTTTTACCTCCAAGGGTAACCTTAACTCTGTACATAACCCACTTTCCAGTAATACCAGTTGATTTAATTTATTGTAAATTCCTCTTACATTTGTGTCACATTCATAAACTTTGCCCTTATGTAAACCT
This sequence comes from Acanthurus lineatus, assembly GCA_029814665.1. Classification (NCBI taxonomy): domain Eukaryota; kingdom Metazoa; phylum Chordata; class Actinopteri; order Acanthuriformes; family Acanthuridae; genus Acanthurus; species Acanthurus lineatus. The sequence goes on along the minus strand of JAPZDV010000004.1, from coordinate 1,527,346 downwards.
ACTTTTACTGAATATTGGCTGATAAATTTTCAAGCACTCTGTTTTCACTTACCTGTCCATAGCCTGTGTCTATACTGTACATGTACAAAATGTTCTCCGTCAACAAAGTTTGCATCATCCCATGTAGGGCTCAAAGAGAAGGTTGTTGTTGTCACCCCTCGTCATGAAGAAGCCGCTTCCCCAGTTGAGACCCCTGAACCGACACCAGAAGGTACCATATTCATGATACATCTTGATGCACACACATTCTCCTCAGTTTTGTTATGGAAACATGCTGAAAGTAGAGAGAAAAAGGCTACAGATGTTGTATGGTGACATACGTGATCGCTGAAACACAAGACTAGCTAACAAGTGGAGACGCTGACAAGGCTATGAAAGACACATTTGGCATATTACAGCCAAAAAAAGTAAAGTACAATTAAGGGTAAAGAATGTTATCAAATCAATTAATTATTATAACCAATTATTTCCACTGATGTCAAGAGTACAGTTAAAAAAGAATAAACAGACATAAATGCTTGATGAGAAAACAGAACAGTCAAAAACAGTTGCATTCAAGAGTAGATGTTTCAGTGTTTAATGTTTCAAGCCGTGAGTAGCATAAAAACTAAAAGCAATTTCTTAAATTGAGTGCAAAACGTCAGGCTTAAGGCAGTAACTTGGGCGAGTTGAGTAATGACTATGGACCTAGTTTGATAAAGATGTGATATTTGATGGCATATTGCCATGAAAGGCATTGTTAATAAAAAGAAACCAATGTTTGTCATATGCCTGACTGTCAAAGACAGACACCAGCCTTCTCCAATAGAAAGCAATGATCAGTCCCCAGTAATGAGTGTTAGGTTCGAGTGTTAAACAGAATTTTAGGGTTTGAGAATGGAGCATAGACATGGCTATAGATAACCTCACCTAATTCAAGACAGACTGGAACAGAGAAAAGACACATTTGTTGCTAAGAATGTAAATGGTGGTTACTTTTAAGCAGCAGCATGCCATGAGCTAGCATGCTACTGCAACACCTAAATGGAATGCAGCAATTAGTTTGTTATCAATGATACTTGTCTTTGAAAAAACACTTGTGTAAGAAGTCTTTATGTAGGTAAGACAAATGGATAAAGATTTTCAAGTTTAAAAGAGAGAACATGTGCTTAGATGTTGTTTGCTTTGGGGCTTCTTTCTTGTTTAATTTGTTCAATAACTTTATTTCAAGAGTTAAAGTAAAAGTAACACAGCTGATGGTGCTCTGGTTTGATGTAGCCATGATAAATGAATACTGAAATTAATTATTCAAATCTGTCAAATTAATTTCTCAAAGTGGATTTAGTGTTTTTACAGTGGACTATGTGACATAAAAATGAATCTACAAAATAGAACTGCTTATTGTGAACATTGCCTTGGTCAGCAAACAATATGTTGCTTTTTGAATTTTACAAATTGTAACATACTGAATTCCTGAAATGTCACTGCTCATCTATTCTCCTGCATACTTATTTCCTACAACATGATCTCCCCTCTCTCCTCAGCTCCTGTTGAACCCGAGCCTTTGCCTGTGGAAGATGTGATTGAGGCTGCTGTAGCAGAGGACACTTCTGCACCACCACCAGGTACGTTAGTATGTTTGTAAATACCTTCATGTGACAGTAGTGTTGAAAAACACTGCAATTCATTTAGTTAAGTGTAGTTAAGGCTTTATTCTGTGCATGTTTCAGACTCACTAATTGTTAAACATGACAATCTGTTAAAACAACTGTACTTGATACTTATGATCATTTCAGTCACATCTTGTAGTGTTAATGGACTAAATGAATATAATAATCTGCTTCTCAACACATAGGTTATTTGGAGTGTCTCAGTGATATTGAATAAAGTTTTGTTGTGTCAACTTTGAGACACTTAAAGTACTCTGCTTATTACCTGATTTTTTACCTGATTACCTAAAGTACTCATGTGGAAGTTGGCAGTAAACTCATTACAATATGCAAACACACTTTCTGTGAGGATGTCAAAAATCTAAACCTACAGGACTCTGCTCAGTTAAAGACTTAACTGCCTCCTGCAGGATGGACCCTGCAAAACATTCTGTCACATTTCCAAGCTCTGGTGTGTGTGCATGTGTTTGTGTGTGTTTGAGTGTGTGCAGGAGATTTTGTATAACTCTTGCTTTCTCCCTCTAGAGCCTGAACCTGAAGTGGCAGCTGAGCCTGAGGTGGCCTCATCTGAACCTGAACCTGAAGCTGAACCTGAGCCTGAAGCTGAAGCTGAAGCTGAAGCCGAACCTGAGCCTGTGGAGACTCCTGAGGTTGGTCAAGACCAAGCCCTAACTGGAACTGGGTCCAGTCATAGACAGACCTTTCTGGATCTATTCTAAAATTCCCTGCTTTAAGTTAAAACTCAAATATCAAATGTACACAGGAGGCCTAATACTGAATTAGTTAGTAAAACAGACAATTCTTAAGGGAATCTTTTTTGCAAAACTTTTAATGACATTTAGGTTTTGCTTGTTTTCAGGTAATTGAGGAGGATCCAGAGGTGCTGGAGGAGGAGGCCCCTGTAGAGGAGGTTTGTAGTTTGTGACTGTGTGTTGCATCATGTTTGTATATAGGTTATGTATACTATGCTATGCTGGCAAGCTGAGTTGTCTTTATCTTGCTTTGTGGTGTGATGTAGCTGGTGGGAAGGTCTCTTATCTCTCCTGCAAGATGGAAAAAAAACTCGGCACAACCTCACATTAAGGAGCCTACTGACTAGTTAATCTTCAATTCTCACTGCCTTTTTTTTCTTTATGAGCTTCTTTAGCTCTGACAGTTTTTTTAGCACATTTTTTGTTAAATGTGAAGCCCTATTTTAAAGTTCTTCAGTACTACTAGTGATTAACTGTCACCACACAGCTGAACCCACATTCTGCTGCGTCACTGGTTCCTATGATTGTATCCATTATGTTTTAAAAATGATGTCTAAATGTCTGCTGCCATAACCGACTTTTTCATCACATGGAAGCATTAAGTTTCCATATCTTTCAATGACCCTTGGAAATGTTGCTTGATTCAGGCTGCTCCCGTCAGTGAAGAGCCAGCAGTTGAGGAGGTAGCAGAGGAGATGATGGCAGACCAGGCTGCAGAGGAGGTGGAGGAAGTAGCAACAGAGCAGGCGGAGGAGGAGGAGGCTGCTGATGAGGCTGTAGAGGAACCTGCTGCAGCCGAGGAGACTGAGGAGGTTGCCTCAGATGTAGACACTGAAGTGGAAGAGAGTGCTCCTACAGAGGCTGAGGAGCCTGCTGAAGAAGAAGAGGCTGCTCCTGCAGTTGAAGCTGTTGAAGAGGTAGAGGGAGAGGAGGAGGCAGCTCCAACAGAAGAAACTGTTGAGGAAGAAGTAGAAGAACAGGAAGTGGCTCCAGCAGATGACGCTGTTGAGGAGGTAGCAGAAGAAGAGGAGGTAGCTCCTTCAGAGGAACCTGCAGAGGAACCTGCTGAAGAGGAGGCACCTCCAGTAGAAGAAGCTGTTGAGGATTTAGCAGAAGAAGAGGTGGCAGCACCTTCAGAAGACACTGCAGAGGAGGCAGTTGAGGAAGAGGAGGAGGCAGCTCCTGCAGAGGATGCTGCTGCTGAGGAGCCTGCCGAGGAACCTGCTGGAGAGGAGGAAGTTCCTGTGGAAGAAGCAGAGGAGGAGGCCGCAGACACAGAGGCAACTCCAGAGGAAGAAGTAGAAGAGGAGCAAATAGAACCAGGTAAAGAGGAAAAGAAAGTAAAAAAAATTAACACCAGTGGCACTTTTGATGTCGTCCACATATCCAATTTGATCCTGATTACAGGGGGGGTTACCATGTCAAAGGGATAGTCAGATACAGAGGGGGCTGTGTGAAGTCTGGTTATGTTTTCAAATGATGCCAGTTGAGTCAGTGTCAGTTGGTCTATAGACTGTCATTTTGAAGGTGGAAAAAAAAATCTGCTAACTTCACAAAACGAGCTTAAATGAGCCTCAGTGGCTCCTTATCTCTGCCTGAGGTTAACAGCTCAAGGCTGTGTCAGTATCTAAGATAACCTGCCTGGATTCAAATACTTTAACTTTGTGTTCCCGTCCTTTAAAGGGGAAGGGTTAATGTTAGTATAGAGGGGCAAGTTAGCTGTATATTACTAACCTGCCATAAACTTGAAAAAGTGACTTGCTGTTTATGAATACTGGAAACCTGTGCATACATGTGTGCCAAAAGCTTGCTGGGAAGAAATGGTCATTTTGTTCATGACAAATCTTTTCTCCCTGAATATTGCCACTCACACAAAACACAGTGTGAACTAGAATTAATTTGTAACTTTCTTCTTTCTCTTGACATAATTTGCTGGAGTGTTGATCCTCGTGTTGTGTTAAAAGAGAGTGTTTTGCGGAGCGTCCAGTTGTTTATGGTTTAAAATTTTTTTTATTCAACAGTCCCAGAGACAGAAGAAATGGCACATGAGGCTGAGGAGGCAGCAGAAGAAGGTGGATACTCGCACAAAAACACACACTTAATATATAAATACCCGAACAAACTAAAGAGAGCTACTATATTTCTAAGATTTTGTGGTCTTACTTCTTTCTGTGTTTCTAATTGCAGTAGCTGAATTTGTTGAGACAGAGGAACAGATTCAGGATGAGCCTACAGGTAAGTTTGTTTTTAACCATCTTCAGGCTCAAAATGACTGATACAGTAGATTATCTCAGAAATCTTTAACACTGAGCAAACTAGAACCAACACAGTGTCTTTTTCCTGTTTTTGGACTCAAGTCTGCTGATCAACAATGAAATACTTGTTTGCACGAGCATCTAAGTCGCTGACCGAAAACACAACTAAAAGTAAACTTGGGGTCTTGGACTACTTTGTTTTCTGTGACAACGGTTGAAAAACAAGACAGACTTAGTTTCTAATGTTATAAAAAAGAAAAGCAGCAAATCCTTACATTTTAAGACACTCATGCAAGAATTTTTTTTTTCAACTTTTACTTTAAAAAATGCCTGACAGTTGCTAGATCATCAAAAGAGTTGGCAGTTAGTTTTTTTGGATTCACTAATTGATTAATTGACAAAGTTTCTGCTCTATTAGCCATTTCAATGTGGATCTTTACATGTCCACACAAACAGGGTTTGTCCGTAAGCTCATCAAACTGAAATGTTCATACATTTGTACTGTGTACATATTACAGTATTTGTAATACTGTCCCTTTTCTCATCCTGGCTCAGACTGTTATGAAACATTAGGTAATACAAAGGTAGTGTTATAAAAGAACAAAACAGCGGTCTGTAAGAGGATTCTGTTATCTATAGTTTTCTGTCAACGTGGAGCTGATAGTCAGCTGCACTTTGGCTGCTTTTTACAGAAGAACACATTATCTGCTCTTTTTGTCATTAGAAACCATGTGAAAGGACTTAACTAGTTTTCAGAGAGAGAGATATAAAAACACTGTTTTGCTACAGCAGCTTTAGGTAGTTTAGGAAAACTGTCTACAGACACATTTAAAATGAGAAAAAGCCTTTATTGCTGTAGTACTAACACTACAGTACTATAGTACACCTGTAAATGGGCCCTCATTTAACTGATTAAAAAACACAGTTTCCTGCTATCAAGATATGCCCCAATATGTGTACAAATTCAAGCATACAACTTGAGGGGCGGCAGCCTTTACAGGCCTTTACTTGTTCTTACAATAAAATGCAACTTCCAACACAATAAAAGTGCAGGATGATAAAGAAATACATAACAGATGCAAAGACTTAACTTTCTGTTTGTGCTCCCCATAGAAACGTAGAGGCTGCTGCAGTCGCCGTGGTGACAGAGCAGGGACCCACTGATGTTGCATCAGCACCATATGAGCACGCTCAGAGCGATGATGATGCACCTATCCACCTCCAGAGAAATGATTGAGTCATTATGACAACAACAACAACCCCCCCCCTCTGTTTTCACACCTTCCTTTGAATTTTCCTTTTGGTATAAATGTGTGAGATAATGGTTGAATTGTTTACTAATATGGTAGTCCTGTTTTCACCCTCTTTTTCACGTAGCCTTTGTTCACCATATCGTTCTTCCTCTTGAAGTAGAGAACCCATTTTCTTTTTTTGTTTCGTTTTGTTCAGGGCAGTTTTAGTTCTTTGCAACTGTGGCCAGATGGTCAGGCCAAGTGAAGTCTGTGTTCCTCTAGCAGACGATCTAACCGAGTTTTGTATCCGCAAGAGCTGTGACATTAAACAGCCCAGAACTTTTATTTTGAAAACTTTCAGTGATGTAGTTTGGCTTCCTGGAGCTAAATTTTGTCGCCAAGTAAAATGAAGCCAAAGTTCATAACTGAGCCATCATCTGGCAGTTTGAGACTAACACTACTAGTTAAGCGACTCTGGTCTATACAGTGAGGCGTTTGAGGACTGCAGAATGTCCCACTCTTAGCTGCGTTTTACAATCACTCCTCCTGATTAAAATCAGCTTGATGGAGCTAAAGAAAAATAGGTCACATTTAGTAATCAAACTGAAAATGTACATTTTCTGTCCCCTCTGTTGCAGTGTAAGTTTACATTCAGCTGTGTAAAGTTCTGGTCACAGTATTGTAGATTCTATGCAAAGCTGTTGTGTCGTCTGTGATCTCTCCCCATTCCTCCCCCCTCCTTACCCAGTCTGTTTATTTACCACTCAGTATGTGTTGATTCCAGGATGAGCCATATACTAGCACGTGAATTCAAATAGAAAGTGCGTGTGTGTGTGTGTGTGTGTGTGTGTGTGTGTGTGTATGAGTGTGAGAGAGAGAGAGAGAGCGTGTGCAGATTCATTCCTCATGTACTCCATGATGAGTGTGTTCTTGTGTGTTGACAAATCTCTTTTGCTAATTAATCCTTTCTGTGAGCCGTAGGTGTCATGATGTAGTTTTTGAGACTTTGACATTTTTCTTCTTGTTTGTTCTTGAACTAACTGTACCTCTGTGTGTTTGTGTCCTCTACATTCCTAGCTGTTTTTTTCATATTTTCAGATACATTTACTAAGACCATCTAACTAAACTATCAAAAAAATTTAACTGAAGTTTTGACTTTAAACTTCAGCTCTGTAAATTTAAACTGTGATGTAAATTAAGACACCGTTGACAGTGCAGCGCTGTCACACTGAGGTGTTAAGTTTCCTTTTTTAAACACACGAGCTGAACATGGATCCAGCCTAGCAGGCTTATTTTGGCTGGTCTGTTACCTTGAATCATTTGAACCGTGTGATCCAGACTCTTTGTTTAACAGTCGCTTCAGTGTAAAAAAAATGGGTTATTTCTAGCTCACAGAGGGTTAAATAGGTCAGGCATATTATTCCTTTGGAAGTTGGCTGCAACCAGCTGACTGACACTAGGTAAATAAAACACTATCTTTGCTTTCATCATCATTGGCAAAACTTTATTGCCTCATTCTGTCTGCTGAAAAATGTAAGGTTGTCTGTTTATTTACTTAAAGGGAATCGCTGACATGTTTCCTCAGTCACTGTTTCCTTTCCTTTCAACATCACAAGTAATCCCGGTGTGTTTTTGAATCATTGATCCATTGTATTAGGGCTCCTGCAGGGAACAAGGCATCATCCTTAACATCATTCCATCACAGAACCAAAATTGTGAAAACAAAAAGGCCAAATGAGTGTTTTGTATGAAATTTTTAAGGTGATGGCCAAATCTGCAATTAAACATCCTTTGTCTCCATGTTGTAGTACATGAGATGTTGTGTGACACTAAGATAGTTTTGGGACAATGGGTGCAGCACTGTAGATAACACATTTCTCTTGTAATTACAACAAAACACTTCTGTAACATGAGGAAAAGAAACGAAGTAAAACATTCCTCATTTTTTTGAATTTGATCATTTGGTGTCACAAACCCACTTTGTGTCTCTAGTCCTCACATACTGTAACTAGCAGAGTGTTTGTAGGAATGTAATACATTCCAGTGGTGCACATTAGTCCTTTTTATAGGATGTCTTGTAATGTTTTCTTTCTGTAACACTAGCTGGTCTTTTCTACTTCCTAACACTTTGTATGTCAGTGTGAACTGTAAAACCTTTTTAACATTGAAGATTACAATATTTACTGAGAGAGAGACCTTCTAGATTTTTAAAAGGAACATTTTTAAAAAGGACTTGGAGAAATAAAATAAAATAAAAATTTAAAAAAATGAAACCGCTTTAAAAGCTTTTATGAAGCCATAAGCTGTTTGTAATAGGCAGGTTTAGGGGGCTGTGCTATTCAGGACAAACTTCATTCTCTAATACAAAATACAAAAAGAAGAGCAATAAAATGAAACTGCAAAGCAAACACACTGCAGCACGTTGGTTTAACAGATTTTTCTCATTACTAACCCTCGATCAGAATTCATGTACATGCAGGAAAGGGTTGTGATGGACTGCTTTGCTTCAAGACTAAGGAGATGGCAGTTGTCAACTTAAAAATTAATGGGAGAACTTGCATTTTTGCCGCAACACCTAATTTGATCTAGTGTCTGCTGGAAATGGCGGAACTGCTGTGCTGTAGACTGAGCTCCACAGTATTAATGTTGACATAAATTTATCAGTCAAAAAACGGCCTGTCTCTGTGCCTCACAGTGTTGTCTACAGATCGGCTGTCCTATAGAAGCTGACGATGGTCATTAAATTATTTTGAAGTAATGATGGACTGTGTAAAAGAGATTTGAAGTGTCAGTTTTCTGTAAATGATCCGTTGCTGCAATAAAAGGATTGGGACAATGCAGAGACTCCAGTCTTTTTATTCATGTATTGTGTGTGTGTGTGGTTCGTATGAGACAAATTTTCACCAACAACATGTTTCCTTAATACCTGCAGACTCAGTTACACTGTGATATTGATGGTGAATGTACAGGACAAAATGGGGACTTTTCTGAGGACAGCTCCATAAAATGGGTGTGTCCTGTCACCCTTATTTAAGATGGGCTTGAGGAAATGACCTCCATGTTAAAATGTATCTGATTGAAAATGGTTACAAAATGACAAGTTGTTATGAATACAACATTTCAAAGAGAGCAGTTGGGTCTGATGTAAAAAAGAAAAAGAAAAAAAATGTAATCCTATCCAGTTATAATATACACTCAGTGTTCTAATGAGAAAATACAAACATACATTGTAAGACTACTTCAAAATTTATATCTCGAACTATGCAATAAATCAATCAACTACAATGATTTTTTGCCTTAATCAAATTAAAAGGATCTGTAGGCAAAGTACATTTCAATGAAAAAGTTTAGCTAACTTTTTATATTTCACTATTAAAAAATCACTCTGATTGGTGGTTCACCACTACATATCTTAAAGTACATCATTTCACAAGATGAAATATTTGCAGTGATTCCAAAATACTGTGTATTGCTTTACTTTCCAATGGATAAGCAACTTGCCAAACTGTCCTGCCACTGGTCATGAAGACTTTGGTTTGACCTTTTTTGTGCTCTTTCTTTTTCCTTATTTTCACTTTAATACTTAGGTTCAATGTACAAGACATGAAATGAATGATGAATAAGTGGTTTGACTTGTGGTTCAGTCTAGTTCTGTCTCATCATAATAACCACTTGCCTGTAGGTGCAAAAAGCTTAAATGGTCGTGGGAGCAAATATGCTTGTTTTCTGTGTGTTTCACTTTATATTTGTACTAATGTAGACTGAGGACCTATCCAGGGTGTACCCCACTCCCAGCTAGTGTCAGCTAGGATTGCCCAATCCTCCACCCCACCTCCCACAACTCTGCCAAGGATGAGTGGTTACAGATATTAGATGGATGGATGGTTCAGTGGCCTGAATAGATTACCTGTCTACTTTTATCAAACTTTAGTCACCATATGGTAAAACAGATAGTGAAACTCACAACTGTAGCTCTTTGGTATCATCATCATAAAATAGATCGAGCTCTTTTACATAGGACCTGATACTGAACATGCCAAACTAACATGCCAATGGCAGGAGCAGATCTATTATTCATTTTTACATTAAAAAAATCTCATGGAATTGCCAAATTGATATGCAAAAATGTCTCTCTGCATGTGGATAATGCTGAGAAAGACTAACAGGGCAGATACTTGATACTTACAGGTTCCATGACAGGTAAACTTATTACAAAAGTTAATATTTATAGCACAAGTTGTGTTTTCCCACAGTTCTTCTAATCAGCTAATTACATGAGTCTGGTTTTTGACTCTGACTGTTGTTTGTGCTTATGTTACTGACAGCTGTTGGAGTACCTGGTATGCTCCGAGTCCCCGGGTGGTGCCTTAGAGGGGCTTCCATCTGGACACTCTGTTGTTCTCCTGGGGGACTTTAATGACTGTGTGTGTGCATTACTGAATAAATCTGGAGGTGGTCCAGCAAGCCTGGTACCAGACCACCACAGGCCAAAGGTCCATGATCAACTTTGTGTTTGTATCATCAGACTGTATGTTTTGGACACTCAAATAAGAGAGGAGCAGAATTGTCAAGTGATCACCATCAGGTTGTGAGTTGGATGCAGTGGTGGGAAAAACTGCTTAGCAAGTCCTTATAAGCTGAAATGAGTAGTGAGGGTGATCTGGGAATATTTTGGGTCTTCAACTCCCATCTCTGAAACATTCCAGGGGTCATAAAATCTAAGTCGGCCATATTTAAAGCTTCCATTGTAGGGGCAGCCACTATGAACTGTGTTCAGAGGGCCTTTGGCACCTGCCATTTCTGCAGCATAAGAACTCGCTGGTGGCTGAGTTTTGGTTACTTAGACACTTAAGTTACATAAGTTAACTTGAATATAGAAGTAAAAAAGCCAATGTTGACTTAAGGTTTCACGTTGACGACAAATCTTGGTCTGCTGAGTGAAAGCCCTGTGTTTGACCCATAATCCACGTAATTTACTCCATTTGTGGATTCTGCTTCTGTCATGCTGACCCCTGCTGTTAAAGATTGCAAAGAAATTAGTCATAAAATCTGGAAGTGAGACGGAGGTGTTGCACTTCAGGTTCCCTCTTCTTAAATTAAGCAGAGTTTTTGTGGGATTTAGGATAAATGTCTGAAAAAAAGGTTCTTCGGTTAACACAAAACTTAGGGGACTTAAATAGTTTTCTGTATGACATAAAATACACAAGGATATCCTCCTTGTGATTTCTGAAGCTTTTGCAGATCTTGTTAACAAGTGGCTGCATGAAACTACAGTGGCTGTCGGCTATTAAACATTATGCAACAAACAAGCCTGGCTGCAACAGAGTGCTGCAGTTAAAAGCAAACTTTACTTTACGCTATAAACAAACTAAACTAGGGTTAAACAACTTCATCGTTACAATCACACAGCTTCTCATGATACTATATGATGCACACTTTATAACTTTATATGTTAATGAGTTGGAAAGTTTGAAATAAATTAGTTTTAAAGAGTGTGAGTACAAATAAACGAGGCTGTAAGGAAGCAACAGCAAGCACGTTAGTTATCATGTTCAGTAGAATGACTTAACATGCTGGAATAAAAAAAAAGAGCTTTTAGTGACTTTAAATAACTTTAAAAGATAAATCTTAGACACACATCTTAAAAATATCAAGAAGTAACTTTTGAGCAGTGTTTTTTTGCCTTTTGTTTGCAAAGATTTTATGTCATGTTCTCCAGCTTTGACCTCAGACCTCAGCTATGTCACATTCATTGGGGGAAAAAAGAGCTTTGTGAAGACGAGGTGAAAGGAGATAAGGGAAGTAAGAGAGGTAAGAGAGGTAAGAGAATAAGGAGAGAAGATCACAAAAAAACATGTATTTTTTAACTGTTACTTTACGGCTTTTTGCTGTCATCTAGTGTCAGATGAGAGTAATTACAATAATATAAACAACATGATATACTATGATTAACCATACTATTAATGATGCTCTTTATTTGATAGCCAGGAATATTTTTTTTTCTGATGTCAATATAATCACTACCATCAACCCTGACATGTATAAATGTAGAATCTATATATTCTGGTCTAATTTATATTTCTCATCTATACTGAACATATTACTCATAGCATTTCACACTCAGATGTCTAAAAGTGACTTTTTACTCTGTTACACATTTGTGTTCTTAGATGATTACAAATGTGTGCAACAAGTTCAAACATAGAGAAATCCCTAAATTTATTCAAGGTGTGTTTCATTTGATTAACTGTCACTAAACTTGCAGGGTAACACCAGTCAGAGAACTGGGGAGTTGGCAAACAGGTTGGACATGAATCAAGCTTTAATAATTGTTATTTACTTTTTTCTGGAGTCTTTTCAGATAGATTTTCATTTGCACCAGAGTGCTGCAAGGATGCCATATTTTTTCAGCTCAACTTGCACTAGTTCCCACGACAAGAATCCAGTGCCCTCTGGATAACTTCAAAAGATAAGTTCAGAGACTAACAAAAATTGAAACTTTTTTTTTTTTTTAGCAGGATATCTTTACAAATGAAAAGCCCAATTTAAGTTCTTTAGCATTAATATCATCAGTGTAGGTAAAAATCTAACTTTAGGCTGAATACAACTACACTATAGTCGCATTACTTCCCCATCTTTATTACTTAACTTCCCACTGCACCATACTACATACACTTCATAGTCTGATTATTCCAAATTTGTAAAGATTAAGTTAGACTAGCTAGTCAGCTAGTTAATAGGTAGTTAACTTAAGACCTAATGTCAAGCAACAAAAACCCACTTTAAAAATCTCACTGGCTCAAAACTGAGGGAACCTGAAGTTTATCAATCTGAACTCATTTCAAGGTTTAAGGACTAATTTCTGTGGTGGCTGTTTAACAATATTGTGATCAAATCCCAAGCTTCAAGCTACATCTTTTGTTTTAATTGTTTTCACTGAGAGACCTTTTTGTGGCACAAATTACAAACTGTGCATTTAATGTTTATGAATAATTGAATAGTCATGTCCTTCATCGTTGTTTACTTGTTTGTTTGTTTTAGTTGATTAAAAAAACAGGTTCACATGTCAATATGAAGTTATTAAATAACAAGTTAAACAAAACCAAAACATTTCCTATATGAACCTACACAGACCTTGCAGATAGGTTATAAAGGCAGGGTATGACCTGACAATGTGTCTTTCTAATGTAAGTTTAAATGTATTCATTGATAAGCGAGCCTAAGAGTCATTAAACCAGTTATTTAACCGACCCTAATAAGCAGTATGGCTGAAGTGCTCATTTTCACTGTTTAAATAAAGTGACATAAATGAGGATAACTCTGGTAGAATAGTTAGTGAACATTCTTTAAGTAAAAAAAAACAAAACAAGTTTTTCCAATTCTTCCCATTTTTGCTGCCACAGCATGAATGCAATATTAGGGCAAAGTGCAGCTGTGAGTTAACATTATCACATTACAGTGGTAACATGCTAAGCAGGTGTAATATTGAATATTGACCATGACTACCATTTGCTAATTAGTACAAAGCACAGCTGAGAATTATTATAATTTCATCTGAGCAAAAAAAATTTAAAAAATCGCAGTAATGAATTTTTTCTGTATGGTTAAAATAGACTACATCATGATAAAAACATTAGAAGAGCAGTGCTGCATCTGGCTTTGGTCTGAAATTGAGAGACAGACAGTGGTGCACAGAAACAGAGCCACATGAGTATGACACATGTCCTCAGAACAAACACACTGCACCTTAGAACTTATAAAAAACAACACACACCTCTCTGGGTTGCAGAGTCTATCCTCTTCATGCAGACTGGCCTGAGGCGGGACAGGAGTTTGTGTTACTCTTGAAAAACACTTTTTCACAGTGTGCTCTATCTGTCCAAAGAGTTGTGGGACCATGCAATGACTTTTATTTTATGAGAACTTGCCTGTTATGTGTTAAATTATGAAAAAAATGAAGGAAAAATGTAATAATCTGTGTAATATGCAAAACTTCTACATGTGGATTTGAAAATGTTCATTAAACAGAATAAACTGTGTTGTCGAATTAGACCCAAATGTAGTGGTTTTCTAACCTTCACATTTTTATTTCTTCAGTGTACTGTGTGACACATTGATTGGCAAAGAAAGTAATATTTTGAGTTTTGTTTTTTCAATTTTACCTGCTGAAAGTTGGTTGAAATCGTGATTTATTTTATAAGCTTTGGCCAGTTAATGTTAATTCCTTGACTTTGAAAAGACACAATCAATCTGCTAAACTTTCTCTAACAGTACATTTCAAGGACTGGTCTTGGCCTTTAGTGTGCTTAAAAAGCAAACAAACATTTACTTCACTGAGATATGTCTGTGTACTATGCTGCTACATGTGATGTTCCCTAAATGTTACCCAAGGGCACTTGCTGGACCCCATGGTTTGTCTGCCAAACACTTGCATTGGTCAGCCCCACTGCTCCCCAGTCACATGTGTGCTAGTCCTGATTCAGGCTACAGTGCATCCACTCTTACTGAATCGGGAAACTAGTTGGAAAACCCTGATGCAGTATTTCAAATGAAGTTGTGACCTGTCTAATACTTGACAGCTGAGAACACTTGTTTACTTCGGCAGTTTCAGCTGCAGCACAGACTGCTCTGTATTCATGACATCTATAGCCCACACATTCAAGCAGCAAAACAACAAGGTAGCCAAGAAAACCTGAAGTCACCTTGGTTTATAGAAAGAGAGAAAACTGCTTCATAGACTTGGATGGATGATCAAATCAGACAGTTGTGATTGAAGCAACACCACTACAACACCAATTTAGAAAGCAAAAGAAATACAGACCCACAGCACTGGCATAAAAAGGCTGTGGGCCAGCAGTGTTGGCTGTTTGTTCAAATAATTAAATCAACCTATTGCTAAATGGTTTACTGAAAACTGGCCACTGACAGCAGTGAGAATATTTTTTCTTAAAAGAAAAAGCAAAAGTAGCATGATGTTAAAACATCTCCCAGTAGCCCGGGAAACCAAATGAATCTGGTGAGCTCATGGTTTATTTGCTTTGGCAGATGGATGTGGACATCTTCACATTTAGATAGACTTCCACCCATCCTGACTCAGGTTAGGATTATACAACAGCTTATCTAATATGGGTTTGATTTGCTGACAGAGAAGGCAGAGAAGCATTACTGATCTGGAAAAGTCACATGCACTTAACAGGCTAACAAAACTGAGATCAAACTTTGAGTGCTGATAAAATACTAATCAAGATTCTGTTACTGCATTGCCTATGTCCCGCATCATTTAAAAAAAAATAAAGAAAAAAGAAGGTTTACAGTTGAGCTGTAATGAGAATGTTTGTGACAAGGCCACTTTTTTTCTGCTTAAAGTCAGACAGCACCCCCTATCCCCCACCCCACCCCACACACACAGACTTGAATGTGTCAATCTGTGCTATCACATTTCCTTGCCCTAAATGGTAAACTGAAAATAAACTGCTCCCTCTGCCTGAACACAAGCTTAACACTGAACTAATCCTGTAGTGCTGCCAAACCAATGCACATTTTAGGTTAAAAAGCACTGGTTTGCAAGAGTTTCCCTTTTTTCTCTTTTTGGCCCCTGCCTCTGTGGCAGTCTGTGCACACCACTGCCAGACAGTACAGAGTCTTCTGCAGTCAGCTGGCAGGACTGAACACTGATTCGTTGGTCTGCTGTCCTGAATGTTGACTTGATCACACACTTCACTTCCATTTTGTCTGTGTGTGCTCCAGTGTGCTGAACTCATACTGGGCTCCCTGGCATAGTTGCCATGGTGAATTTCTGATCAGCCAATCAAAGCTTAGTCTGCAGTTTATGTGCATACACATACACACAGAGTAATATGTAACACATACTATATAAAGACACCCTACGTATACACACAGATAGCATTTCGGCTCAGATATGTGTAATAAA
Organism: Acanthurus lineatus; assembly: GCA_029814665.1. NCBI lineage: Eukaryota > Metazoa > Chordata > Actinopteri > Acanthuriformes > Acanthuridae > Acanthurus > Acanthurus lineatus. The sequence continues at coordinate 1,511,527 of JAPZDV010000004.1, read as the reverse complement.
GCCCATCTCTGTTTCCTCTCCATCTACTACCCACCCCCAGTCTTATTGGTCTCTCCACTCTCCTTTGTGTTATCGCCATGGAAACTCAACTGAGATTGCAGGGTTGCAGCATCAATAAGGAAAATAGATAGAGATGAGGGTGATATGAGCAAGGCAGAGACAGGGAGGGTAAACTGGGGTAAAAAAATAAGAATATAATAGAGTGCATGTAACACCCTATTTTAAAATCAATAAACCAGTAATCTTATATACTAATTAGTCTGCTTTCATTGAACACTTGGCAGCTAGTGAGCTAACTGATGCACTTTATTAACGTAGTTAAAGTTGTCAAAATGTTTCTTGTTCTTAAGGTAAATTAACATCATGTACACTGATGGACAGGATATCAAAACATTGGAACCACTTTTATCCAGTTTCCTTGTTTAATTTCCAGAAACAGCAAGGACACTGGCTATAACAAAAGCCCTAGAATATTCTTAATGACCATAAAGAAATCTCTGTCTTTCTATAAATGGATATGTGTATATTTTTCCTACTAAACAGAATGCTAATACATGCATTTCAAAATATTTACCTACACTGTCCAATTCGAGTAGGATAATGTCATGAAATAATAAGATCTTTCATCATCTTCCTACTGTTTTGTTGTCATGTTTGCATTATGGTTGACATTAAAAGGGGCAGAGGAGAGGAGAGTAGACAGAGGATAGATAGCAGAATGGAGTCAGCAAAGACAGAAAAATAGAGAGAAACCATGAACTAGGTGAGGAAGTGGACAGGCAGTCAAGAACAATAAGAAGAGTAATATCAAGTGAGTAGCTTTGTTTGGGCTCTGTTTTTGTTCCAGCTGCATATAGTATACTTGTGATTTTCAGTGTAAAGAGGGAGAGAGAAGGATGCAGAAAATAGGACAAAAAGAGAAAGTAAGAGCAGGGAGAACTAGGTGAGAAAGTAGAGACTGTTATAATGACAAATTGTAACTGTTTAGCTGAGAAAATACCATTTACACTGGTATTTTACATGTATTAGAACAGAGCCCTCTTGAAAGGTCTGACTCCAGAGTTGCTCCCATTATTTTCAGTTTCTGTTGTAATAGACATTAATCTTTGTTTTTCAAAACGTTTCTAACAATGTACCAAAACATTCCTAGGTGTCCTGTGTCATTTCTTTCCTTTCTGATACTGCTTTTAATCTGTCTCTCTCTTTTAAACCTTCCCATCTATTTAACATTTTGTTCCGTCTCTCGACAACTCAACATACGAGCAGAGACACAACTAGGTGCCAGATATGCAGACTGCCAGGAACAGAAAACAGACAGACGGATTTAATATCAAACTTTTATTTTGTTACAGAGACACCACTGGAAACAAATACTTTAGGATGTCTGTCATTATCAGTACACTGTCATTGTTGTAAATGTTCACAGAGTCAGTTCAAATGTAACAGTTCAATCTATTGGTCACTCACTCATCCATCCTGCAGTTAGGCCTAAATATAGTCCTGCTAGCCCAAATGTATGGCAAAAATGATCCCAGTCCCAATACAAGCCATTACTTTAGGTTTTTTTGCCTTACTTTTATGGAAACAGACCACCATTATAGTTTTGGTGGTCACTCATAAGCCCAATCCGTTGAGAAGGGAAAAAGCAGGAGGGAACCATGTTTTCTGGTAAGTGTTACAGTCACATTGTATGATGCAACTTCATTCACAGCTTTAAGTGGCTATCTTTATGCCTACATGCTATGTGACAATTGAATGGTTATATGGTAATTAAATTAGCCAGCTAGCTTGAAATAACGTAAACGATAAATCAGTGAAATAATGAAAATTATGATAGATGATAGGAATATCTGTTTGTTATATTAAGCATATAGTGAAGCCACAGACCGGTTTCGGTTATAGTGCTATTTTACCCATAAGTACACACCAAATTCTTTTTGGTTTGATGCATTAGGCAGAGCTTCTTGGAATTACTCTGGCAGAAAAATGGGTGTTTTTATAAACTAGTTTTAAATAATATTTCATAACCACACATTTGAATCTCCTTTGACTGAAATGACATATTATAATAGCATTGACTTATATTTTATATTGACATGGTTGCAGTCTTGTTGAACAATATACATTGACAGGCCTTTGTCTAGATCATATTAAAGAACTACTGCAACATTATCAGAAATAAACTAATTTTTATTTTTCCAGAGAGAAATGCTCAGGTACTTTCAGCTAAGTTCCTTGAGTTAATGTACAATATTTTCAAATGGAGAAACAGCTCATACAAAGGAATAAAATATACAGAATAATGTGCACAGCATACATGTAAATATAGTCACTGAGACTGAACACATGCATACTAAGTTCACTAGATAAAAGTTGTAACATCATTTCTATCTCCACTAAATATGATTTCCTCTCTGCTTTTTGCCTCATTTTGGATCATGCTGACAGTTACAGAGAAGACTCAATTCAACATATATTTTAGTTTCCATCAACTCATTATTAGTTCTAGATCTTCTGGACCTACAGCAAGCAAAACAGATTTGAGCTATGTTAATGATGTTAGCTACAAACTGCAGCTCATGTAGAGGTTAATATTTCCAACTATCAGCATGATCTATAAATCTGACAGGTTTATAACCTGAGTTACAATCTTTTAAAATACAATTCTCTTGCCTTGAAAAATTTTAGTTTAGAGTTTCCGGCACAAGACAGCCTTCTAGCCAGCTAAACAGGACATTAAAATCAGTTGGCCATAGACTGAACACTGTAGTCTGTTCAGGTTGTGAAAGGATGGATTTGTAAGTGAATAGGCTCAGGTGAATTTTTTTTAGTATCTTTTAGTCTATGCTAAACATTAGCATATTCCACCAAGCTAACAACCCAAACCATCAGTATGGGTTCACACACAGGATATACTGATGAGTATAAAGATACAAATGACTATTTACAGCAGTAGGAACAGCAAACACTACTGTTGTTGATCATTATAAACAGCTAGTACCTCATATCAACTGATTACTATAAAAATCTGATAGAAAAAACAACAACAACAAAACTTAACCTACATCAAGAACCCAACAAGATAGTTTTACTGAATTGGTTCTGAATAATATTTTTGACATACTATAATAGCATCATCCTACATTTCAGTAACATGGTTGGACAGACTGTTGTCTTAATCATATTACAGAAATAGTGCAACTTTTTAGGAAATATGCTAATCTGCTTTCTCTACAAGAGAACTGCTGAGGCACAAAACTCTGGTATAAAAAATGAAATTACATTACATTGTGTACAGTTTTAGGTAGTCATTTTTTAGTGTTGGTAGAGTTTTTTTTTAAATTTAGACAGAACCAAGCTAGCTGTTGACCTCTGTTTTCACTGTGCCACCCTGTAAAGTCCGTCAAACAAACTCTTTGGAGTGGGTGGACTCAAAGGCCTGGAACCTGCTTGGCACACAGACAGGAGATTGATGTTGATAAACTTATCACTCTTAAACAGAAAGCAGTTTAGAGCATTTTCCCTGTTGTTGAAGTACTAATTATTATTATTATTATTATTTTTGTAATATTTTTATTCACAATTGAGCAAGCAATCAGTCCGTTCACAACCATTTTGTGGTGCTGGAGTCCTTTGTCTGATGACAAACACCAAACTGCCCTCTGTTGTTTCAGTGTGTTGTGAGAGCTCGTAAGACCCACAGCAATGTTAGTCTGACCTGTCTGCTGTGAGGCAACCGTGGTGAGTCACAGAAAGTCATAGAAAATGAACTGAATTCCAGCAGCTGGTTTCCTGGCTGAATCGCAGTACAAATGCAAAATACTGATCATATTTAACTGCTTTCAGGATCCTAAAGTGACCATTGCAGAATACTGTTATCAGCGTCAGTATAAGATTTTCCTCTCAGCCGACTATACAGACCATATACTCACATGAGTGCAGATGGTGGCCATGGCAGTCAGCAACAAATATGACAAGCAAATAGGCTATAAAAAGTTTTCCTTCACATACATGAATAAAAAATATCTATCTATATATAGTATATGCCATATTAATAAAGATTCAAAGAATGAAATAGACAAAAATAACTGGTTATTAGAAATAAGACATAACTATTGAGTCATTATCTGTGGATCATTTACATTCAGTATATCTGATTCATATTTTTATAACAAACCACCTGGTTATTAAGTCTATAAAGTATGTCCAGGAGGCCATTTAATTGTGTAACAATAGGTAGTATGAAGGGTAGCTATGTAGCTGCTAGCATAACAAACAACCCAGGCCCAAGTATTATTTGTATGGAAACAATGCAACCAACAATTTAACTAGTTAATAATCAGTACCAGTCCAAAAGTCACCACAACATACGCTAATTCTATCTGGATTCATATTCTTGTAGTACTTTAATGTAACAGTATCAAGGGTTTATTGAAATTTGATTGTTAAGATTGCAAATAAGTTAAGCCAGAGTGTTCCGGGGTTTAGAGGTAAAGCCACTGGTAACTACATAGTATGAAGGGAGGGCCTCAGAGATGTCTAAATATCATATTTAGGGAATTTTCACTTCTGCAAAAACAAATAATAAATTACAGCAATATTAACTTGCAAATTAAAACATATCATTACAGTTAGAAGCCACAGTAATAGCACAGTGCATTAAAAAAGGTTTCCTGTATATAAAACATGTTTGGCCCTTAAATTCAGCTTTCATTTTGCCCTACAGGATGCTCTCAGTGACATTCTTTAAGAAAATGCTTTTCTTTAAGAAAAAGCTGGGCATATTGCAGATTTAAGGGGACTTGAAACTCGGCACATTCTATTTTGGTGTCAACAAACTGCTTGAACACTGGAATTACAATGTATATACTCTTATTCAAACCATATCAAACTATATTTTAGCGCAGATCCAGAATGTCTGGGTCCAATTTGTTCCTAACAGAAGTCAAATGAAAAAAGATTGTGACATTTTTCTTACGTTGAACTTCCCATTGACTCCCTAAATAAGATCTGTTAGGGACTGTGATTTTAAATTTACTAGGCAGAAACAGCACTTAAGTAGCAATATCACCTCCTGGATGGGAATGCACAAAATATTACTTCAGGATACCTAAAACATGAATTCAGATAATAGATATTCAAAGTATAAATACATCATAACAATAGATATCAACATAAACATGCTGTAAGATTTCACTGCCAATAATTTGACTATTGATTTTGCACTTTAATCTTAGTTCACAGGTATCCTTTGCAAACAAAAAGTAGTCATAAAAAAGAATTCCTCATTTCCACTGCATCATATCTTACAAAGCTCATAAATCTTTCCTATTAAATTCCTTTTCCATCAAAACATAGTTTCTGTTGCTCTTATTGCTCTCTAAAATCACATAAAACTATACTCAAATATACAAATCTGAAACTTAAAAGATATAATTAGCATAAATTTGTACTGATTTTTATACTGCGTAGGGGATGCTCATTTAACTTAAATTAAACTCCTCTTACATGCCTTTTACATTAAATTGGATAGATCTGTTTCAGAACAAATCGCATTGCAAGATATGTGTCATATTAACAAAATTCTTTTCTTCTTCGGCATACACAGGGATGACAGATGTGTTTATTTCTTTCTGTAGGGACTGTTTGACTGAATGACAGTATTTAGGTTTAACAGTCTCACTTAAATTATAAAATGACTTAAAACAAGCAAATGGGGCACATTTACAAAATGTACCAGTGCAGAGATTTGCATGCAAAAATAATAACCTCCTATGAGAGTTTATCTGTATTCACTACACTGCAAAAAGATTGTGAAGTGGTCACAGACCTCCTGAAGTCCTCAGGGTTGGTACTGGACCAAAATTAAACAAGAAAGAAAGAGTGAGGGTCTGCATAGTAGCTCCCTGAAGATGATTAAATTAAACATGGGGTTGAGTTGTCAAGTTACATGACCTTAAGGGAGTTACAGTGTGCCGACCTCTATTCTTTCTTTCTTTTCATTTCATTTCTCCAGATCATTTCTACTTTGAAACTGCAGTGTATGACTGTGACAGTCACCTAAACACAGATTCAGGCAGTCAGGGTTTAATGCACCTTATAACTAAGAAAACAAACCCCTTAACCTCACATGTTGAAAAAAATAACTGAATCAAGGGATACCAGAGGTGTAGCTACTTATCAGTATTTTGTAAGCTGCATCCCCTATTTTCGGAACAATAGTAGTCATGTTCTGTTCAAAGATGCAAAAGGTAAAATGGTAAGCCTTTATGTATTACTGGAAGCTATGATAATCTGAGAACCAGAGTCTGCAATAGCCTCATTCTAGACTGCAGTTTTGCATAACACTAGTAAAGAAACCTGTTCCATCAATTTATCCTAAACACAACAGCTTAAAGCCAACATGTTGCTTAGCTGGCAGGATTTTCTTTTTCTAGTGTTTCAATCTTTAACTATGTCAAAACACATCTACAGTATGCTAGACAATGTTATCTGACTTCAGTGTGTCAAGTTACATGCTGCCATGCATGTCAAATGCTGACAGAACATTGTATATGGCTTTAGGAATTGGCTTTATTTAATAGTGAAAACTTTGAAATATTTAGTATTGCTTAACACGTGATTTTTTAGGAGTTTAACTTTAAATGCAGAACTTCTGTATATGAAAACTTGACTACAATTTTTTTTGCAAGATTTTTGAAGTGAAGCCAGGCTCTTGAAAATAAATGCAAATCCATGTACTTCCTTTCCATAGAATTATAATTATCAGTTCTACTATTCCTGTGCTAAACTAATGCCTATTTGTGCTTTGTCAATACACCTGGCGAGATAAGCTACAGTAAGGCTAAACAATTTGAGGAGAACATCTAATTGCATTTTTTCTTTACCATGACTACAATTTAAAATTATAGTATAACCATAAAATCATCTTGTTTCTATATATAAAAAACCAGATAACATGACTCACTAATGCTTAAAGGTGCTCTCAGGGTACTTAACTTCAAGGTAGACTTTGCTAGTTTTCTAGAAAATATATCCAATTTAGATTACATTTTAAAAAGCTAAAAAAAAAACAAAAAAACAAAAAAACAAAAAAAAACTTATGATTGTGGTAACCTTGTAGGAAGCCGTGTCTGACAACACAACTAAATTTTAAATATACAACTGTTGACCCTTTATGATAGCTTACCCCTGAAGGCTCCAAACCTTAGCTGCTTGAGCTACCATTAATGCTATCTTTCAGCACAGGACACGCTGCTTTTATCTGTGCTTAACAGCAGTTTTAACTCAAAGCTATTAATTTGCCAGCTAGCAGGTTGTATTTTGTGCTTCAATTTAAAGTTGAAAGGAGGATTCAAACTGCGTTTAACTATCCACCATTCAAACTCAACTACTTACAAGCAAGCTGGTGGCTCTTAGATTGAAAATAAAATAAAGACAGAGACACTACTCCAATGGTCTTTTTAAAGGAGCAATGTGCAAAATTGGTAGGAACAGCATACGTTACCCATAACTGCTTCTCAAGGTATCTAGCTAGCTTACTCTTGCAGCCTTGTTAACTGACTGTGTCTGCCTGGACCTGAAATTTTACAACATGGGCAACTGAACTGGGATACGGAACCTCCCAGCAAACACGGCTTGATTGACAGACCACAGCTTCCGAGATAGACTGAAGTCAGTCCAACACCATGGATTGAAGTACCAAAGGGATTCAACAGCTTCAACCAGGACTCTATGTTCAGGTACCTCTTCATAGTCTCCATAGTTATTCATTGCTCCTTTAAACAGCCAAGTCACTCTGTAGTCTGACATACAGACATACAAAAATAAATACGTAAATAAATAAATGATAAATATTTTGAGCTGAAAATAAGCCAGAATACAGTCAATAATTTTATGTTGCACTTTTTTTAACTTCAGGAATTACCACAAACTTGCCATAGCTGAATAAACTGGCAGTAATATTTGTTAATAACTGGCAAGATGAAATGCAGGCTGGACAGGAAATATTTCACTTTACAATAACATTATTAACTTGTTAATTAATCAGTCACCTTGGCTAACATTCAGCCCTGGTCCTGCATACCTGTTTATTTGATATTTGTGTTTATTAATCAGGCTAGTACAATAAGGGTGTCCTTGACCACAAACCATAGATAAACTGGTAACCTTGAATAGATAGCTGCTGTTCTGTTTACACAACTACTGTTTTCATAAGAACCTATGATAACAAAAGGAAAATATTTTTTCCATTGCTCGATACATTGCTGTGTATAGCGTGCTTGATGACTCTCAGTTTTACATATCCTAAGACTTTATACAAGGCCATTTTATCTCCGAACTTCCAAGTGAAACAAATTATGTTAGCGACAAAACCAACAACAAATCAAACCATAGTACTGGTCAGAAACCCTCTTAAGTCCTTTTGTACCAAGTATCGACAGAGGTTTTTTTGTTCATCAAAAAGGTACTTCTTTGCAAGCTCTACATCATGCTTAACTCTATCCACTCTTTACTTTAAGGTAGAAAAAACACAAGGGAGTTAATAAACATTTTAAAAAACATTTGCCACATTAAATAAACCGTGTAATCTTGATTCATCAGCTTGTTAACTAAAATCCCTATAGCAAATGTTGAACAATTATAATATTGGTCCACTCCACTCAGCTATTGTGCATTCTGAAAAAACAAACAAACAAACAAAAAAACCCAATAACACACTGGTAGCTCTCTGTGGTGCTATTAGATGCAGTATGATTATCTTTAGCAACATCTGACACTGGAGTCTTTATCATAGCCCTGACACTACAAATGCAATGAGCACAGACATATTTGACCAGAAGGGGGAGCTAATATAAATCATATAGATATGTATGTCCAAAACTATTAATATATTATCCACAGTCATTAAACTGCAGTAATTGTGCTTTCTCAAATTCTATATGATCCAAATGTAAAGGTCTTTGGTTACAGTTCAGCTTTCTCATCAAAGCACTTACTGCCAATTACAGTCAATTACAGCACTAACACAGTACCTCTGTGACTAGCCAACAGCCATGTGCCTTTTCTTTGATGGAACTCAGGCACTAAGTTAAACAATGACTGTAAACACTAGGCTAAAAAATATTAAGTAATGTCTGATGAATTGTCCAAATGGTGTGTTGCATCAGTACAGAACATACATTTAAAAGTTTCTCTCCAACATTTATGAAGTGGAAATATCAGAATGTTCAAATTCAACCATACAAACAAAACACCAAAGCAAGGTTAGTGTGGGATTTTCCAGTGTTAAAGGATATAACTGATTTTGTTTTTTTATTGTATAAACGCAAAGTTGCTTGTGTACAGGAAAAAAGTTATTTGTATTCAGTCAATTTATGAAAAAAAATCTAATATTTCTATAAATAGTTTAATCAGAAAAGATAATTATAATTTCATGAGAAAAAGCTTGATAAAGATAAACTCTAAAAGTCTCATGATTTCTGTTAATATTCTATCATAGTAAAAACTGGGTAGCATATGAACCTACATGTTAAACTTGAGGTTGTTGGGTAGCTTAAGTCTTTGCAGTTATGTAGATGCCTGTGCAGTGCTTATAACCATTAAACATACACTTTATTGTTTATGAAATATGTTTTTATAATTTCATAATATTAATAGTAATATAGATTATCTTAAAATTATTACCTTTCTCCATTATTAAGCTTTTTAAACAATTAAAACTTTGATTTGTAAGTTCATATTATGAATTCTTCCTTTAATGTTAAAACATTATTTCTATGTTTTGAATTTGTATTGCAAATTAAAATTTGCATATGTAAATCTTTCCTGTAAACTTAGGCTACCTCTTTCTCTTGAAAATTATTATATATATTTTTAAATTGCATTTTTTTTTAAATGTAAGTACTATCTCATAAAATTGTATAGTTAATTCATGTTAAATGTTTATTCACTACAGTATAATGTGATTTTTATCTGTATTGTGAACTGCATACTATTTACTTCCTATCAAATCTGCAGTAATATTACCCTTTTCTCCAGCTTTCAGGGTGATCACAGTGCTTTTCTATTCATCCATTATTCATTTAGGAGCGTTTAGGTTAGCTTTTTATAGAATGTAAATAGTATAATAGGTTTGTTCTCTATTTAGATTTTTGGATCATTTTGGTTAACACCTCACTGTCTAATTAGATGACCTTTAGGGATGTTAGCATATATCTCAGTGTAGCACCAATTTTAACCTGATTTTTAGAGCTTAGATAACAAAAGGACACTATGGCTCCTTTTTTTCAATCTGGAAAATCTGCCAAAAATCAAAGTGACTGATAGCCCAGCACTTTGTGTTAGCCTACACTATTAGAACAATGTAGGTGAACCCCTTAACTAGTGATGAGTCAGTCACTATGACTTTTGGAACTATTCAAAACACAGTGTGAAGAGAGTCAAATGTTAGCTAAACTCTAACAATCAAGATCCAAATGGCTTAAAACGACAGAGTTAATTTGAAATTCAAACACCCCAGAACCAGAAAAAGTTGCTATTAATATGTCATGCAGTGGCACAGTGGACCTCATTTACTTCCAACTTACAGAGCTGAGGTAAGTATTCCAAAAAGCTGATTTGTAGTGTTACCAATTAGAGATTTCAACAGTGTTTCGAGCATGTAGGGCCAAGGCTCAGCTTTGCATGTTCTCTTTCTCCCTCTCTCTCCTTAGTGTTTAATATCTTTTAGTTTTAATTTCTTTTAACAGGCACTGCAGCTGCAGAAAAAACAGATTAGTAGCTGGGTCCTTATTTGACACTCCAAAGATCGAAACACTATCAGAGTAAGTGCATTGAGGTGTTTGATGTGCCTCTCAATGCTTTTTGTGCACGCTTCTCCTTTTAAAACAACAGGCGTGTGTCAAGATGCTTATGTAAGACAATAGCAGTTCATTCAGGCTTTTAGGCTAATGTTTCTAGCCCCTAAACTCAACGATGAAAAGCACTGTGGTCCCTGAGGTTAAAGGTAACGTAAATATTAATGTAAGGTTGACAGGAAGTAAAAACACATGCAGTCAACAATTACGAACTAAATTATGTAAAAAACAAATTCTTAAAACATTATGACCTGATCATGAATCAAAATTTTTAACAAAACACTACGATGGCTATTTTTAAAATTTATGACTTGACCCTTTAATATCTCAACTACTTAAATTTGTCTAATTACTCTAATATTGTGCCTCTGTTTTCTCGAAAACACTTATTATCTGTGTTGTTGAGTGTTGTTGCAACTTTGTTGCAAAATGGTATTGGCTTTTTACAGCAAAGAATAATATTGTACCAATAACAATAAAAATCTTATTTTTGATTGCGCTAAATCATGATTACTGGGGGACAAGATGATTTCAAATAATTAACCAATCAAAGAAAACAAAATAATTAACCTTCTTCAAACTTTGGACATATAAATGGTCTAGGTTTGCTCAGATGATTCACAAGCTGCATGTGACAGTTTACAATACAGCTACTCCACAGTAGAGATAATTCATATACTACACATCATTAAAACACAGAATGTAAAAAATAGAGCACTCATTTTACTATATTAAACACAATGTATGCCCCATGATATTGTTCTTATCCAACACAAACACAATACCACCATGAACTAAGAGAAAGTGTTATTGCCCAAAAGGGACTCTTTGTAGCCCAGACACAATTAAGACCGCGGGTTTAATTTCCACTGTGGCCACCCACAATCATATGTACAAAGACAGCACAGTTATTGGCTTTGAAAGCAAATTTTCATTGAATATGGTTACATTGTAAAGTTAACATGTCAGTATTGTTATTTGTGTTTGACCACAGGATGAGAGTTGAGAATACATTATATGTATAAATACTGTAATAAGACTGTATCCCATTTACAGCTGACCTAGCAGTCAGAGGAAAAGGGGGGCAGAGTCATCAGGCTGAATCCATCCTCGCTGGGAAGGAGCTATAGGACAGACTGAGGAGGCTGAGTGAGTCAAAAGGTTAGCAGTTTGTTTAGCCCATTATCATTGTGCCTATAAAGCAAGTGCACTCGATTTATTCATTTACAAAACTGACTGGTATATCTAGCAGTCAAAGAATTCAAAACAAAACAATCCCCCCACCCATAAACATAAAGGTTAAATCAAACTCACCCCTCATATGTTGAGCGCTGACTGTAGTCCTCTCTGGGTCAGTTCAAGATCAGGAGCTAAGCTTATTGTGTTTTTTTCAAGGCCAGTCCATTTTTATTTTAATAACACCAAATCACAATAGAAGTTATCCCAAGACAGTTTTCATACAGAGCAGCTTGAGACTGCACTCATAATTAATGAGGACTATAATGTTCATGCCTTGTGACCCTTGTGAGCCTATTGTATATCTCCTAGTAAGATACACTTATCCAGTTGGTTATTAACCAGCTAGGGTGCTGCAGGGACAGGATAAGCCATACAGTATAATGTACCCTGATTGGTCAGGTGAGAGGTTGGGCATCGGACAAACAAGTTTGTGGCCACCTTGTAACAACTGACCAGTGGAGGTGGACAGATTTTTACTGAAATTCCTTTCATTTTGTCACAATCCCAAGTTCTGTATGGCCCGAGCAACATTTCCATTGAAAGTGGTGCACGTTTTATCACAGGCGTAGAGATAAATTTAACACTGAGCGTGTCATTCCTTGTAGGCCAGCCCAAGAGTTGGAGGTGGAGTGTGAGTCAGGATGGGGCGGGGTAAGGTAGGGGGAGGGGTTGGGCTGGGACGACCAAACACCCCCTGCAACTGCCTGTTGGGGTGATTGGGATGGTTCGGGTGTATGGGGTGTATGGGGTGTATGGTGTGTATGGGGTGTATAGGGTGAATGGGGTTTTCTTGAAAACTTCTAAGGTTTTCATGGAAACGGTTGCTGCTTTCATTATCGTGGCGGTTACCGTCATCAGAGAGGCGGTGGTTGTTTTCTGGCTCAGGGGTGGGCCCTCGATCGGGAACATGGCCCATGTGGGAGCCACTCTTCCTCCTGAGGGTTGACTCACCGCTGGACGAGGCTACAGACTGGGAGTCTGAGCCGCCATCACTGCTGGCAGCTGTCCCCTCCACTGGGGTGACTCTAATGGTGGTGATTGCCTGAGGGTGGGGGTGAAAAGGCGGAGCAAAAGTGACAGTAGGGGTGAAAGGCATGTTGGAATTAGCAGTGTTTGGGTTGAAGTTGGCGTGAACATTGTTAAAGTTGGGATTATTGGGATTGTTGGGGTTAAAATTAGGGTGCTGGTAATTGTTGGGATTGTTGGGATGTAAGGGATGTAAAGGGTGTACAACATGTGGATGGTTTGTATATATTCCTCCTCCTCCTCCGATCCCTCCTCCCCCTCCATCCCCTCCTCCTTCACTTTCTGTTTCAGTCCCTGTCACACTCCTACGTCCATCCACTGACCCCCCATCTCTTAGCGAATCACAGCTGTCTGTGTGTCTGTTCAGGTCGTTGAGGTTAAAAGCTGACTGTCGGAGTGAAGCTCGTTGTTCTGGTGGTTTCCATCGCCAGGAGCCGCTTCCATCGGTGCTTGGAGGTTTTACCACGGGTTTGTGTGATCTTGATTCTGGATGAGCTTCAACACGGACTATACTGCCACTTCTTTCCAAACCTCCTCCTTAAACAACAAGAAAAATTGGTAAAAAGTATCAGTGTAATACTTTTGTGACTGCCACTAAGTAGCAGAGTCCAGAGTTTAATTCATTCAGTTCTTTCCACACCTTATTCAACCTTCTGCTAGAAAAAATTCTAGAAATAAAAATTCTAAAAATTCTAGACTAAAGCTAGTACCTTTAGTACCTACAACGTTTACTGCTGTAGGCACTTATTTCAGACTGATTTCAATCAATCGTCTGACTCTGGGAAAGTAAGAAGTGTGTTACTCTGAAATAGTTCCATTCAAGAATAAGCAAAACTATAACTTTGCATACTGCAAAGAAAAAGGCAGGACAAAGACAGTTTTTGTCCTTTGATCTTTTGGGTATTGTGTACCAAAACCCCCAAAATTTCATAAAATGTGATCTAACCAAAAAATTAAGGGCTGTATGCTCTTATAACTGTTCTGACAATAGAACATCCAGAATTTGTGAATTGAATTTTTTACTTTACTTCCTAATTAAACTATATTTAGACAGATTACAATTTAGAATACAAAACTGCATTTTACTATGTTATACCACATAGAAGAATAGCAAACTTAATTATGTTAAGTGAGTTATGATAAAAAAAACTTATTTGAGTAACTTTTAACACTTGAACACTTTACTTGTAGATCTAACAAGTATGCTATCTATATTTGTTTAGCTAAATTAGTTTATATATGTTGTTCACAATGAACAATCAAAATCCAGCTAACTACTTATGACTCTAAACACTTTGGTAGGTTTGTGTTAAGGGACTTATTGTTCTATTAGCAGTACAGACCTCCTCCCCCTACTGCTCCAGTAGTGGAGGCTGGTGGTGATGGGTCCTGATCCGTCAGGGCCCTGTACCGAATAGATCCACTGCAGCTGACAGTGCTGCCCCCATCCTCTGACCGAGGAGAATGAAGTAAACCCTGCTGTTTGGATAAGGCTATCACCTGTAACAGAAGGACAGTATACTGTAACCTATCCCATATTTTATATCAACTTATTTTCAGTCATTATCAGTTTTTCAAGAAAAATGCTAGAACTGCAGGCTGTCCACAAATAATATTTGTCTGCAATGAAAGTTATAGTTTGAAAAGTTTGATGAATACATTTATGATCCCGTCCACTATTGCTTTTTGCTCTGCATGTGTCTTTATTGCTAAAAAAGACATAACAATAGCAGAGGGGTAGCAAACAGCATCAGAGGAGAGACAGTAAAATAGAAGTAACACTGAGGTACAGAACACAGCTATTTTACCTGATCATCACTACACATCTCAACCTACCTGAAGTTCTGAAAGAAATTGTGTTTGTTGATGGATTGCATGTAAAGAGAACAATCAATAAAATATTTGTTCTCAATAAACTTGTTAATTACTTAAAAGGAATACTTTTTTTAATAATAAGGGCATGTACATGTTTCGGAACTTAATGTTATTTAAAAGATCAACTATCAGGGATGTGAACAAATGTCTATCAGTCAGTCATCTCTACCAACTACTGACAGAGCAAACTCTTTCTCCTCTGTTCTCACACTACTGAACCAGTCGGCTGTGTTAAACTCCCAAAAGGCTGAATGTCATGGACTCTGCACTCTCTTTATTTGTATCTTTCCTGACAGGTCAGCCTAAGTAAGTGACATTGTCTAAAGAAACAGGGCCAGGGATTCCTCAGGGCTTAATCCTGGGTCCTCTCTTCTTCTCCCTCTAACCAAAACACACATGGCTGCTGCTCTGACTGCAGGTATGTTTAAGTGGATATCAAGAAATTATCTAAAGCTCCACCTTGACAAGCCTGTGTTCAAGCAGGAAAAGGACGCTCTTTCTTAGGCCTGTCCACTCAACACTGATAACATTATACAGCCCGAAACTTCTTAGACTTCAAATTGACACCCTATACTAGAACTTTCTTGAAATGAAAATATACTCTTTAATTCAGTGCCCAGAACATTTTTTGAGAGGAATGCACCGTTTATTGAGAAGGATGCACATTTAGGAATTCATACTGAATTTAGGTACTTTGCTGCTACTTGATATCTACCACTCTTCTAAATCAGGTAATGTAATTTATCAAGCAACTAAACTTTCTAGTTTTACAGAGAAAGAGGAATGGACAGATATAAAGTGTGTTCAAAAATGCATGTGGTAGCTGCTTGTTTCATTCCTTGATCATCATTTGCATCTAAGCTGCACACATTTTTGTAACCACTGATGTGATTCCCCAGCAGAGGAAACACCGGTTGGAGCCATTGAGGATCTCCATAAACAGAGCTGGAAATAAAGTTTTTCATAATTATGCAATTTTTAAGATCTTTTATCATCTTTTATTGTTTTGGTGAAGACCTGGTAGAATAAACACACAGACAAACATAAAATGAGGGTTGATAGAGAGGTATAACACGCTATGATCCTTAGCCAAAACTGACATAGATATGTCTGCATCTTAACATATGAGCTACCAAGGCTGGTAAAGGAAAAGAGGGATTAACCTGCATAAGACGAGGTTGTCCTCCAGCGCTGAGTGGTCTGCAGGGGATGGTGGTCTTCTCTGCTACTCTTAGCCACTTTTCCCTCACTGATCCACCCCCGTCCATAATACTGTCCTCTGACTCACTCTCCTGATCTCTGCTGGTGAGGTTTTCTTCTTCAGGAATGTGAACCAGCTGAGAGGATCCAGGTCGGGATTGGATAGATACTCTTGCCCCACCTGCCATCCCGCTGCCATTAAGGGCCATATGGTTATGATTGGCCATAGGAACAGAGCTCACTGCTAGTTTAATGTACTGAGCTGGGATGTGGGCCCCAGCACGCAGCTCAGTTTCCTGATTAGTGACTGAAGGCAGATGTGTTCCTCCACGGAGCTCTGCTTCCAGGCCCATGGCAGAAGGTTCAGAGGAGCAGCGCAGCTCCATGTTCCTCTGAGGAGATGACGAGGAAGTTGGTCTTATTCCATCCATCACTTGCAGGGACAGCTTTCGGTTATCATTCTTATTCTTCCATTGGCTGAGCAGCTGTTTGGATCGGGTTGAGTCCATTGAGGCGTGGATAGAGACGTGACGCCGGGGAATGCGGCCCTCTTCAAATGAGGAGCCTCCATGGGACCTGAAGGAAGAAGCAAAAAAACTTTACAAGCAACAAAAGAGAAGAATCAGGAGTGGTTATGCTTTTTGTTGAAGTGAGCACATTTTTTTTCATTTTTTAATGCTGACCATGGCAAGCAAGCTAATTAGAATGATAAACAATCTGACCAGCTGAGACTAAAAACAGCCACAAAAGAAGATTAGATAGGAGCCAATTAGGTCTCATGGAAAAAAATAAAAATCAATAATTTGTGCAGAAAAACAACGAGTCATGTTTTTAACTTAATAAATGGGTCCACAAATTACTATTTTGTCTCTGAAAAAAATGTTGCTTTTTTTAATCAATAAACTGAGCTGCACAAATAACAGCAATGCACTCTTGAATAACTCTCTGACAACGTATTTTTTTCTGTAGACTTGTTAAAATTTTGAAATAGTGTTTAAAATATTATTATAGTGACCCCTTTGTGACAGCTTTTGGCACACTTACTTGCCCAATAACCTGTGTAGTTAAGCTTACTTATGCAATTTAAAAGTTGAGGCCAGGGGCAACTATAATACAGTTGGAAATAAAGTCGCACCTATAATGACAGAATGCAGAATGGCAGTCATGACACATCCAATCGTCTCATGACCTCTCTTTCAAAAATATTGCACTGTGTTACACAGCACTTCAAAATGATTTTATTCTGTCTTTAGTACAGAATCACCATAACCTTATACGGAGACTTAAAATTGGATTGGGAGATGTTCATGTTTGTAGATTGTGTTGTTTTGGACCAGCATTTAGTTAAAAAAATAGAAAAGGAGTCCAACAGGATTTTGGGGACACTTTGTCTATGCATGACACCCACCCACCAATCACCAATGACAATATCTAGCAGGTGTTGAGGACAAGGCCATCTCAACAACTCCAACTATGTGTTGCAGCACATACAATAATATTTTAAAAGTTTATTTGTTCCTCTCCTTTCCAATTTGGTGCAGTCAGGTGATTGATTGGTTGGTTATTCAAACATGTCTGCTCCTCAGCAGAATGCCAGACACCCTGCTGTGTTCCATCAGTGCCGCTTTAATGTGGTGCTTTCCAAGTATTTCAAACTAGTTGTCTTCTCAGTTACACCCACACAGATACTTCTGTGTCTTCCTCAGGTGACAAGTCAATTAAATCACATCTCAAATCACTTTTCCTGTTCCCTCAGTGTTTCTAAGATGACAGGTGAGCAGACAGATTGTTCTTGGTGATAGAAGAGCTGAAAAAAAGCTGTGAAAATGATGGAAGATAAACACATGAACATGCAGTAATAACTCCTCCATGATTTGAACACAGAGGACAGACAGCTGTGATTGCACAAGCTGTTAAGAGAAAAACATAACTAATCCTTTCAGTCTTACTCTGTAGCTGTGCTTTAGCCAATACAGTTGTCACTGTGTGGGATACTGCTGCTGAATGTATATGCTGACTGAGAGAACTTAATGTCATTAGTTGGCTTTTTACCTGACATTAAGGTTAGTTTTCCTATGAGTCAAAGGCATTTAAATGCAGTCACGATTTCACAATGTTCAAAAAGTCACAAAAAATTTGTCAAGAAGTTCCTCTGATGTCCTGCAGCAAAACATAAGCCTCCATTTTCTTCATATATAATCAAGACATACCAAATATATACATACTTTTATAACGATATATATAAATATACCATTTCAGCAAAATTTTCTGAATTATCTAACCTGTTGCTATGCAGTCATAGCTAAAACAACATACGATTAATGTCCAAGAGCAAACAGAGTAGCCTATTAAGTGTGCAGCCCAGAGTCTAGTTGGTAGCCCATAGAGGCTGCAATGTGAAGTTGTACAAAAGTGTTGTGTAAATTCTGATACTGGATAAATCAGTCTTGACAAAAAACTTACATTATTTATATATTATTCTATTCTATTCTATTAAAAACTTCTATTAAAAACTATTGAGGCTAACCTTGGCTACATGCTATGCAGCTTCAACTAGTTTCAGTGCTCACCAAGTTAGTTGCCTGGTAAATCCTTGGTTTATCCTGGCTCTAGTTTTCAAAAAAACTAAAAAATTTACTTAATGCCTCTTGCTGCTTTGTAAAAACAGTAGGTGTGGTTCCCTCCGTGTTAAAAAGCGAGGTCAGATAACAATTAACTGATGATAATGTTAGAACCGTGGCCTAGCAACAGTGAATGGCTCTGCTGTGCCTCTGCGCCCTACCTGGCGGTGAGCAAAGCGCAGAGTTTCTATCATGTGAAGAGGCCTTAAGGATGCAAAACAGTTTTGGGGTAGGTGTTGCTGTATGTGACAGTTAACATGCTGTGTTATGGATTAGCAAAGTTTTTTACTCCTTTTTCCTCCCCCAAACCAAATCTGTAGATACAGCAACCATAAAAAGTTTTACCTCGGCAGTGTGCTGCTGCTGAAGGTCATCATGTTCTCATGGTTGCCCAAAGGACTGGATGGTGTTATCACTTCCACCTCTGCACTGGCTCTCTTTAGATTGGACAGAGAAGGCTCACGGTAGGAGGCGCTTCGTGTCAAGATGGGCTCCGGTCGGTTGGGGGACAAGGTGTGAGATGAGGTTCTCGTAATGATAGGCTCTGGTTGGCTGGGAGCCAGGGTGTGATGGCCTATAATCAGACAACAAGATGTCAAACTGGGCATCCATCCATCCATCCATCCATCCATCCATCCATCCATCCATCCATCCATCCATCCATCCATCCATCCATTTTCTTTCATTTATGTGGAACAGTTGGTTAAGCAAGGTGGTCCAGACAACCTTCATTCTAGAAAAGTTTTCAAGCTTGTCCTGCAAGATCCCTTGGAATTCCCTGGGTAGATGGGATAAATAATCCCTCCAATGAGTTCTGGATCCACCCCAGGGTCTTCTGCCAGTTGGATGTGCCTGGAAAACCTCCAAAGGGGGGGTCCAAGAGGGCATTCTGATCATATGCATGATGCACCCAAACTGACTCCTTTTGATGCATAGGATGCAGTGGCTCCACTCTGAGCTTCTCACCCTCCATCTTTAAGAATGAACCAGTATTCCAAATCAGGGTCAACAGCTTTCCTTCCCAAGAGGCCACAGGTGCTGCAGCTTTGATGGTTGGGGAGGTAAAAACCCAGATGACAAATGGTTTTGATGAGGCTATGGACAAAGCTTTAAGCGGACTCCAGACAGTTCTTCAACTGTTATAAGACTAAGGAAGTGAAAGCAGGGCCATGGTTGAACTGCTTATGTCAACTGAAAAAAGGGGATGTGTCTCCCAAATTACCGAGATTTCATAAATCATTAGACCTGATTCACTGGATGGTGGCCAGGATACCATTTAAAAATACTATATTCATATCTTCAAACAAATCATTTTTAACAGAAAATAGGGTAAACAGGTAACCTTTTTTTTTAGAAGTAAGTATGGCCAATTAGCATAGCTTAAATGAGAGATTCAACTTTAGGTAAATAAGCTAACATAAAGACTACATGGATGTCTACCTACCTCATATCTGACATGATTTTTGAGGTTTTGAGGTTTAGTCAGAAGAGATGAGTAAATGTTGGGGTTAGAGTTTATGTTCTGTGAAAATTCTCTGGAAGCATGATAGTAGGTATGTTTACATTTGGTCATCAAAGTCCTGTACATATTTATCTTTTTATCTCTGCTGAAGTTTTGCCAGATTTATCACAAGGAACATTTTCTGTCTCCTTTAATTTTCCTTTCATTGCATTACCTTACCTTTTACCTTCAAAGTCATTGCTCTGTTGGTACACTGTATAACTGCGTTAATTAGCATGCCAAAACTCAGGCAGTTGGGCCAAGGTAAAGCTGACTCACAATATCGTCTGTTCATATTATAAAAAGGGTCCTGTGGAATTTTTTCCAAAAATGTATTCGAGTAAGATGTGTCAGGGTGATGTAATCTGTTACCCTACGAGACACATGGCAGGTGTGGTTTTACCTTGGTGGCTGTTGCTAATTGCTGATTGGCTGACATTTGGTAAGGAGGAGAGGGGGGGCTCTCTCAGGGTGGGTGGAGGTGGTCGGGTTCTGGACCGATCCTCACTGGGCTGAAAATTACCCACTGCATACACACCCTGTGCACAAACACACACAATGAAACACAGAGGATAAGGCACATTTAGTGATTCATAACGAACACCTTTTAAGTCCTACACCATAGCCTTTCCCATGATCTTTTTTAATGTCACAGTGAAATGGCAGTATGAACATCTTTATGTGAAATTTTTCCATTTAAAAAAAAAAAAAGGATGTGGGTGGGGTTTTAGTTCCTTGAGGGGTGTTAATCAAATCCCTTAGAAATTAGACCTCAAAGGGATAGTTTGGATATTTTGATCTGGGGCTGTATAAGACACTTATGTCCAATCAGTGTCTTACCTGCAATAGATACTAACTTGCCACCTTCCCCGGAGTCTTTGTGCTTTCTCATCTCACAGATACCCATGGACTGAGGTCGCACTGGGATTGCTGATCTTAGCTGTGCCTTCCGCTGTGGCTCTGCTTGATGCTCAGAACAATTATTATTATTATTATTATCACTATTATTATTATTATTATTATTATTATTATTATTATGAGTGGCATTATTAGTATTGGCATTGTTACTAGTATTATTAATAGTACCATTATTAAAACACTTACATATAGCTTACATATAGTTTAACATATAGTTTTATCTTAGCTTTTGGCCTTGCTCTCTCTCCCCTTTCTATCTAACTCTTTCCCCTCCCCCTCATCTCTCTCTCAACCCAACTGGTGCTGTCAGATCCCGCCCATCTCTGAGTCTGGATCTGGCCGAGGTTTCTGCCTGTTAAAAGGAAGCTTTTCCTCGCCACTGTCGCCGAGTGCTTGCTCATGTGGGAATTGGAAAGTGCTTTCAATTGTTTGGTTCCTATAAATTTAAAATACAAGTGTATTTATAGAGTGTGGTCTTGACCTGCTCTATACGTTAAATGTCTTGAGACAACTTAGTTGTGATTTGACGCTATATAAATAAAATTGAAATTGAATAGAACGGTCAGCTTGCTCTGTACTGGGAGAAGTAGTGCGGTGCGCCGGCATTAAACAGAGAGTAGTATTGCTGTAAACAGTACCAACAGCAACACGTCTCTGAGTTGCTAACACCGTCCTAAAGAATATATGTCCCATTACCTGTGGAATGGATGGAATACTGATGTTTTATGGATGAATCATTTAGAGAGTTTGCAATTGGCTTTTGTCATTTCATTTGTTTAAGTTTCTTGATCTTTCCAACAAAATATTTGTTAATAGGTAACAGTTAACAATAACAGTCATAGTTAACAATATCTTAAGGTTTTGTATGGAGGGTGGCGTTCACCTCTACAATAGAGGGTATAATATCCCACTATATAGCAGAGTATTTGACTCTTTTTCTTTACATTACATTTTTTTATTTATCCTATTTTTTAATACCTACTTC
Organism: Acanthurus lineatus; assembly: GCA_029814665.1. NCBI lineage: Eukaryota > Metazoa > Chordata > Actinopteri > Acanthuriformes > Acanthuridae > Acanthurus > Acanthurus lineatus. Next base: position 1,489,303 of record JAPZDV010000004.1, on the reverse strand, counting down.
TCTTTTTCTTATTTGTTTTTGACACTTGGTTTCTGAATGACTGCATGACTTAGAATCAGTTGCATTGCCAGACTTAATTAACACAATTTTCACAATATCCCTCTGGGCCATAAAGGCCATCAGTTCCTCATCAGTCCAGGATTCTACGCTTCTAACTGTGAATTTTCCAATTTGGGGCATGTTTATCGGCCACCCCTGACAATATTTTTGTAAAATACAATTTGCTGTGTTTACATCATTTATTTCACACAAGATCCCATTGTACCTTATTTATGTTCCTGGTAGAGTCATTAATAAAACAAAATTAGAAGATCTTTGGAAAGAAACTCAAGTTTGGTGCATAATGGATGTGTTTTCAGTGCACTTGTCAGGCACCTTCACATTACTTAATTATTTTAACTTGATTTTATAATTCTACTATATTTATTTTACAGCAAGTAACATAACATTGAGAGGGTCAATGTACTTGAATGAGGATCGATGTAATGGTGCAATTTCAATTGTCTTGTAAATTCCCTCTTTCCTTCCATCGCACCACCCTGCCCGGGCAGAGACACAACCAACAGTATACAGAGACCATCGTGGGTGGTGGGAATTACATGTAGCTGAAAACATGAAATTAGAAAAAGAACGGTGTAACTGGTACAAAATGTTAACTGGCAGAGAAAGAAAAAAATTCTAATAAGCAGCTTTCCTGCTGAGCCAGTGCAGTACTGTTGCAAGGCACAGAACTACTTAGAAGCTGCCAATCTGCTTCAATTTGTCTACTTTGCATTCCTCCTCTGATGATAGATGACATGTACAAAACAAAGAACCTATTAATAGCCCAATGAAGCCTGTCTTTTTTGTGCAAAATTATTGCCTGGAGAATAAATATGAATAATTAATAACACTACATAAAACACGTTAAGGAATAATAAAAACCTTGCAACTTCAATAATCACAGAAATCCTTTCCCAGGTCAATAATTCACTATTTGCATAAAATAAAGAGTCTTCGCTGCTGAGATGTAGTTTAAACTTTGTTATGTAACTTGTGATTCTGCATCATCTGATGGAGAGATGATGTTGCAGAGCACAACCTTGCGTATCTGTAGCCAACCTGTCTTCCTGCAAGAGAAGGCAGAACAACAAAAGTGGAGGCAGAAGAGAGGGCTGTGTTGCTGTGTGTGTGTGTGTGTGTGTGTGTGTGTGTGGGTACCTAGTCTAAATTGTATCTAGTCTTACTGCTCCAGTTCCGCTCATGTCTGCTTGTGTGGATGCTGGACGTGTCTGTCCAAGTGTGTGTGGGCTTGAGAGTGATGGCGTGTGGGAGGTATTAAATATACTGTGCAGATATCAACTAGCTTCTTTAGGAGAGTTGAACATCCATATCTACTTTGAACCAATAAAAAGCTGTACCGAATATTACACTGAACCGCATGCACCAGAATGACAGTGTAGTACTGTCAAGCCTCTAATCTCTTTCATGGATGATTGAGCATGAAATGGGCAGAAAATACAACATTTGATGGATGAAAAATACTGTTCTTGGCTGATAAAATCAATGCATGGTAAATGTACTGCAACACATAGTATGACTTTTAAAATCATGAGATAAACTGACAACAAAGACATAAAGATAAAACATACTGTATTTTTTGTGTTTTTTTTCTATTTATGTGTGGCCATCATTTAAAAGTACTTCAGTGAGGAAAATAATAGACTCAACAGGGGAAAGGCCAACACTTCTGTCATTATTTTCTTATATCAGCTTACTGTTATTGATCACCATTTACGTATCTTCCTGATATCCCACTTTTAAAGCTCAATTTGCAACCTGTACCAATATTTGGAACAAAATTGCACAACCCAATAAGATTTCAAGACCTTCCAAAGATAAAGATGACCAATCTCAAGCACATCGTTCTCCTCCAATCACAGCTAATGAGTTTGAAGAACCTTGGTCTACTTTAAAGTGTTGCAAAGCTAAGATGACTGTCAAAAAACATGAAAACGCTAGTTCTACAAAAAAAATCACTTCTCTCCTTTGATTTTCCTCAATTAACCAACCTTAAAAGTGACAGACAGATTTCTAGTGGACAGTTAAGTTCCTGAGTTGCAAAAGAGACAAATATGATAAAAATACTGGCACAGAATATTTATGTCCCATTGTGTTTTTTAAGTTAGCATAATAGATTCAGTTGTTAGATAGTTACTTAATGCACTTGTTCATAAGCCACCTTGATTGATACTTTGATCGTCCTCTATCTCCTCAGCATTACATGACCTCTCTTTTGTCTTATGAGGAAACTTGGCTTTGCATAAGGTTCATTTATAGTTTAGTTTAGGGTTGTATTTTCCATATCACTTACTCTTTTATGTTCAATCAATCAAAATGCTTGTAACTGATTGACTGTGTTACCAGATAAACAGCGATGGCGGCTCCCAGTAGCCATCCACAGTAGACGTCAACAGGATGGTTTCTGAACTGGATGATCCTAGTCAGCCCAGCCAAGATGGCCAACATGACGAAGGAGAAAACCAGGAGAGGCTTCAGCAGCTTGGCAGAGTCAGTCAGCACCGTATTGAAGTACATCTGTAACACAAAATCTTACATAAGCAAACCATTTAATTTATTGTTGAGATTAAATAGAGATATTCCCACATCTGTTCACAGTCTACCCATTTAGGATACGTTACTGATTTGAAACTGTGATTTGAATACAATTATTCCAATATCTGACATTTGGAAATGAGTAACAACTAAAACTGGCAACAACTCCCAGCAATGTCATTTTTTTCTGGCAAGATTTCAGAGATCTTCAGGCACAAGTCTCATTCCACATGTGTGTGTACATTGAGCACTTACTGAGATGTAGACAGCAGCAAAGGCAGCCAAAGTTGCATGCTGAGAGGGGAAAGACTTCCTATAAGGAAAGAGAGACAGAATGTTCTTTCTGCTAATTATCATGTTCAGACAGATAAGGACAATGCTGAATATTCATTCACAACGGGGGGTGACTTTCAAATAAACTTGTGTGTGTGTGTGTGTGTGTGTGTGTGTGTGTGTGTGTGTGTGTGTGTGTGTGTGATTGTGTGTGATTGTGTTTTTGTGTATCTTTTGTAACTCCTCCCTAACAGGTGTTTAATAAATGCAGTGTATGAAGGACAAAGAGAGGCCAGAGGCTCAACATTTGGGACTGTGTTTAGCTACTCTGTAACCCAAGGGAAATATATATATAAATAAGCAAAAAAAAAAAGGTTACCTGTTTACCCTATATATATATATAAAATATTTCTCTTCAAACCAAACTTCAAAAGTTCTGTTGCTACAGTGTTAGAGAGATGTTTAATCAACTTCCGATGATATTTAGGGTGAAGTTAGGGATGTTGTTGTATTAGTTTACACAGGTATTCAAAGTCAAACCTTGTTAAACCCTCTAAGACAAACTTAAGGCTACTGTGCCCCTTTGAGGATTTTTTACACATGGCATACATACTTATAAATTGGTAGAGAAAAGTGATCCATTAAAAGTAAGCTAAATTAGATGTTAGCAGTTATTGTTTGCAGTTTAATTTGATACAGGCAACTATTCTTGGATTACTTTTTATACTTAAGAAAATGTAAAAGCACTCTGATTCTAAGGCAAGATCTTGAGCATATTGCTCTGTGGTTTCCAGTCTGAGTTAAAGAGTATGTATTTGTCTTGGAGAAAATGACATTTATGAGAAATGTCTGTCTTAAATGCCTTCATGAGTGTGTGCCGCAGCCACTGATGCAGCTCTGACTTCTGACTGTGTTGCTAAGTGAGCCAAATCAGCAGAAAACCAGGATGACTGGCAATTTTATTTGTCGCTGCTTTGTTGAAAAGAACACTGATGTACTGGCTGTTGCGTAACACTGTACACTGTTTTGGGAGAAATGCCACTGCTTTGGGAGAAATGTGTAAGAACAGTTCTCCATATACTTCACAATTTTGAACAGGCAGGCACACTGAATACCTTCTTCATGTGGAAGGATTTTCATTTAGCTTGTCAGCTTCTCTATAACATCTGAAAAACAAAAATTCTTCTAGTGATAGGTCCATAATAATGACTACAACTTGCACTTTGTTTTGCAACCATGTGCTATAGAATGAACCAAGCAGGAGACACCAGCAGGTTACTTTGGAAGACAGGGACAGATGTTCAGTTTAGTCAGTGATCTGTTCACTGTTAACAGGTAGGCTGAAGGTATGGTTAGGGTAACTCTCATGGGTGAAGGGTTGTATTTTCAGCTGCACAGATGCTACAAAACCAGCAGTTTGCCTCTGTGATTCTCTTGCAACACATTGCTACTTGTCACTTTGATCATAGAGGTGACACTCTATTAAGTATATAGGCAACAATAGTATGCAACAGACCCTTTGCTAAGCCATGCCACCCTTAGTTACTGTTGCTATGCCTGTCAAGCTTTCAGAGTGAGCATGGAGTTCACACTGTCACTAGCTTCACTCCCTGGAGAAATATTGTCTTATTTTTTGGAAAAAATGAAAAAGCGATCTCAGAGAGAGGCAGACAGAAGGGTCTGCAATAAGACTGATATATACAGGATGCCAAACTGACTCAGCAGCGAAAACAGGTTAAAGTTATGAACATAAAACTACATGCTAAAAACTACAGATCACAGTGCATTTGCTTCAACTTGTTTTTGACTTTATTCTTAAATAAGCAAGGACTCTTATGACAACTTAGGACCCTTTGAGGACATTTCTTTTCGTATATCATTTTAAAAGTTAGGCTATTTGATCGTGTATGAGTTTGGGTTATCCACAATGCAAACTGTTAAGAGCTGCTATTTCCAGATTTCAGCCATGGTGATGATTTCAGCTTAGCTGCTTAGGCTTGCTAGTGGGTGGGGCTTAGCAAAGGGTCATTTGTGTTTTTATCGCTTACAGGATGTTAAAGATATGAGAAAAAGCTCACAGGTTGGCAGCAATGAGAGAAAAAGACACAGTTCATCCATATAATCTGCCCTCCACTTCAGAACAACGGACAGTGCCGTGAATTTATCATTACACCACCTTAAGTAAAGCCAGTGTATCATAACTTGGCTTAAAGGCTACAGTTTTTAAGCCAAAAATTGGCATTGTGGCAATTTCTATCTCAGTATTTTGGAGCAGGAAGTAACCAGATTTGGATGAAATGGTGGAGCAGGAGGGGATATGCATTGCAACGCTTCTGTCTTGATTGGACCTGACTGAGAATCCAATGACACGCCACAGTAGTGACTTATTAGTCACAAGGTAGGCACACCTTTAAGCATTCCCAGCTTTTAAGTTGATTGCAGTCAAAAGGGACAATAATTTACAAAATGATGCTTATATTATATTGATAAAGATTTAAAACTAGTGATTCAGACCACAAAACTCATTTGGGAACTGCTTTTTTTTGGAAAACTCTGCCCTTATGTGGCTTTTTGTTAGTAATTCATTCTTGTCTTGCTTTGATTGCTGCCATGGTTTTCACTGGTGGTTTTAGTTGTGTGGCTCAGTCAGGTGATAGTTTTGCCATTCCAAAAGGACTGTTGTCGGCTTGTAGCTCTAGCTGAATCTTTTTTCTATTTGCTGCTGTGGCTAGAAAAGCATTACTTCGAAGTTCAATTTATATTCCACATTTGATAGCAATGTCACATAATGTATTTTGCTGTGTTGCACTCAAATATTTACGATAATTTATTTATACATAGATGCTTCTCAAGTTAGCTTTGAGTAGCTACACTACTTTCTGTTTTGACAGCCTCTTGATTGCTTTGCTATTGCTATGTATAAGCAATCTTATTTTCTGCCAGTGAATTTTATGTACATTATTTACAAGATATTTAGGGGTTGTGTACAGCACATAGTGTATTACTGGGTGTGCTGTTTTCATGTTGTAATTATGTAGCTATCATTTGCAATATTTTATGTCTCTGATATATATGTCATTTAAAAAGCATTCACTAATTGGTGTTATTTTTTGTATTATCTTGGTATTACAATGAACACTTCATGAGAATGACAACAACAATAAAAAACATTGAACTCACTCCAGCTTCCAACTTTCTCTTAAAGCTTGTTAGCTATCTCTCAATTTGTGTACAGACACACACACTGAGGACAGAGTAAGAAGTGTTTACTAAGGTAATAAATTGAGCTGGAGTAGTAATAATACGTGACTGAGGAACTTACTCAATGTCTTCAATTTTCAGACCTGAAAGCTCCCTTAGCAATTTATATGCCATACTTGGTCGGTGCCATATAGTTTAATTTTTGAAGACCTCAGGCAGATAAAGGATAAATGAGTTAGACTAGCAGACTAAAATGAAAATGTTTAACTACACAAAAACTGAGCCCCTGCACTCCTAGCAGATAGAGAGAGAAGTTTAACACATAACAAGAGGGATGGCATCCTCCCTTTTCCCTCATCAAATTGCCTTCTTGTTCAGTTAGGCAACAACTACAGTGACGTGTATTACAATAAAATGTTTTTTTAGTTATCTATAATGCCAACTGTTTTGTTCATTAAAATGATAGACAATTTATATGTACATCCAGTTACTCATATCTATGTTCACATGCACAGTAATGTCACAAATTCAGACAACAAATGGAGAGAAAAGCAGCAATTGCTTAATCTGTTCACACATTTGTATAAAGAAAGCTCCTCCTAATAATACTGTTGAGATTTACCAGAAAAAAGGAAGATGATTTTGAAGATCTCAAGATGTGGGACACCTGCTATACTCCAGATAATTTCATTGTACAAACTAAGAATCTGTGTGTAACAGCTCATCAGTCTGGTGTGTTAAGAAGCACAGAACATTTTGTGCCAGTTCTGTTCAAGCCTGCTTATTTCAGAAGGTTTAATTGAAACCTCCACACAATTGTGCTGCTATGTGGTATAATGTTTCATTTTGGATGTTTGGTAAGGTTTCTGTGCTTGTGCCTTGGCCATTTAGTATTATAAAGACTGCTCTTTGTACTTAAGCCATGTGCACAAAAAAGATCATTTAGTTGTAGGGGTGTGATCTACGGTAATGCTAATGCTAGCATGAAGGTCAATACCGTGATTCTTTTTATGGTGCCCGGCCAAGTTTGTCGTGTTTCCTGAGTATTTTATCTCATAACGACATTTCTTGCATTTTGCACGTGTTTTGTCTGTTGACCCATCTTTCCTGCGAAGTCCAAAATATTGTCACACAGCTGACTTATTCCCAGGAGGGGAGTAAATCTCGTCATCCTCTTTACCTTGTCTGCTTGCCGCCTGCATTGTTTGAAACCTCAGAACGAGGCGCAATTGGGCGAAAACTGTGAAACGAGTATGCGGTCAGAATTTCAAAATAAAGGCTAATCTTAAAGATGATGATATTGATCGATAGTTTGAGTATCCATCGATTCGATTGGATCGTTGCTTAACCAATCGATATATTGATCCAGATCGATGGAATGTTACACCCCTATTTAGTTGATGGTAGCACATGCAACAATGGCTGACAAACTTGCACAATGCACTTGATCTCCATATGTACAAACTCAGGTGTAGCATTCAGTCACTTTGGTGTAAGGACGTCATGTGATGCCATAAAATAAGCAAGTACTCAAAAAGGCCAAAAAAATTAATTAAATAAAAAGAATTTAACAAACATTGAACATTTACCAGTCTTAGGTAGATAAATTCAATATTCTGCCATAATGTATCTGTCACATTCAGTGATTAAGAGAGCACAGATGGAGCATCCCTTACATCTTTGTTTGTGAGGATACTTTAAATGTCTTGGGTCAAGAGGAGACCAAGATATTTTCACACCTCAGCATCTCAGTACAGCTGCACAGATGGAAATAGCTGGATTCAGTGGATGGTTTATGGCGGCTGTGGCTCAGTTGGTAGACTAGATTATCTTCTCATCGGAAGTTTGTTAGTTCAATCGCTTCTTGAGTTTGCTTCTCTAGGCTGTATGTCAACTGACGCCTGTCTTAGTGTAAGAATGTGTGCTGTGTAAAAGTTTTCATGCAGTGTAGAGTACTTTGACTGATTATAGACTAGAAAATTGCGAGATTAGTGCAGTCTATTTTTTACAACATACACTTTTGGCATTTTCCATACACATCTGTGGCTTGGCTTGGCATGTTACGGCTCTGCCACATCGGCCCAGCACAGCAGTGATTAGCATTGCCATTTGCAGTGCACTAAAGCAGGGCTTTAAGCTTGTTGGTGTGTATTTAACTGATGACACACTTGTCTTGAGCACTGGAGTGCACTTATGATGGATGAACATGTGTGCACATGCACAGTCAACGTGTGGCTCCCTTGACAGCCACCGGAAATTTTTAAGTTGAGTCTCTTCCTGTTACTCAGAGCATTAGTTGACATGGTGAATCAATCAAGCCACCTTTCATGTCAAAATGATAGCTGACCATTGTGTTTGTTTTTATCAATGCTCTTGCATGAGACCATTCTATTTCTTACTTGGAGAAAAAAACCTGGAGTGCAGGCAGCACCACACTAATGTTTAAAATCAGCATCTTAAGCTGTCTATGGCTCTTGTTGCTCTCATTAGTGTTACTTTGGGATCTCCTGCCATGGATTTTCAGGTTGTTGTTTTGATTTTGCTTGGCTTGATCCTGCTTGCTGGTCATAAACTAAAGAAGAGATGGTGAAATTGAGCAACAATTGAGCTCAAGGAAGATGTGGCCATCAATCAACAATCTAAAGAAGCCCCATGACATAGCCCAGGGTAGGTTCTTTGGCTCGGTGCAGCTCCGCACAGCCAAAAGTGCCATTGGAAAAGCCCCATTTAAGAGACCCAGCTGGCAATTTACTTTATTTAACATATTTATTACAACAATACACTATAGTTTCTTCTGAGTTCTAAAGCTTTAGACAAACATGTCTGATATATGATTGTTAAGCAGAGCAGCTGTAAAGTCTACTCTGCCTCCAGAGGAGAGGCCATTCACAGCATCCACAGAGGATGTAAAGAGAATCCTACTGAGAGTTTATATGAGTAAAGCTGCTAGGCCTGATAACATCCCTGGTAATGTACTAAAACATGTACCAGTCAATAAGTGGATTTTATCGCAAACATTTTTCACATATCACTGTCAGAGGAGTCTCCCCATGGTTTGTGGACTGAATTTAGTTATTATTTTTTTTATTTTGTTAGTTTTTGTTTGCTAAGCTTTTGTTGTTATTTCCTGTCTTTGTCGCCTTCACACCCTTTTTGTTTACGTATAGATTTCAACTGTGCCCCGTTTGCTTTCTCTCACTTGTGTTTGTAAGTCTTTCTCTCTTCCTGTCATTGTCATTGTCTGTTTCTGTTCTTTGGTCCTACATCCTTATCTCAATCCAGCCTGTTCACCTTGTGTGATCTTGGTTTGTTGGTTTTATTTTAATTTTGTACCTTCCATATACCATAATTTTCAGACTATTGAGCGCACCTGAATATAAGCCACACCCACTAAATTTAAAAAGATAAAAGATTTTGTACATACATAGGCCACACTTGTCTTTAAGCAGTGTCGGATTGAACAGCCTCAGCCTCGTCACACACTTTCTCGTTTATTTTCGTCCATAAATTAGCAGCATCATTGTTTAAGCTGCAGGGTTCAAAGCATGTGAAAAAAATAGCGGCTTATAGTCTGGAAATTACGGTACCTTTTATACTATTTTTGGTACTTCTTGGGCTTTTAAAACTTAGATCAGCCTTTAAAACAACAGATCCAAAGAGGATGCCACCTCCACTGCCCTTCATTCAGTCTTTACAAACCTTGAAGGTCACATCACCTACATCAAAATGCTGCTCATTGATTTCAGCTCAGCATTCAACACATTCTCTCCATGAAACTGATTTGAAAACTTAGCACTCTGAGCTTGAGCACAACACTCTGCAACTAGATATTGGGCATCCTCAGAAACAGACCCCACACAGTCCAGACTGTGTCCAGGCTACGCAATGCTTGAGCCTCCCAGGTTTGTGTGTCAGCCCCCTCCTGTTCACTCTGTAAAGCCATGATTGCGACCTCCAACCTGGAGACAACTCTACTGTGCAAAGTGCAGACAACACCACCATCAGTGGCTGGATTTCTAACAACGACGGCAAATTTATATTAGAAGCAGATCAAAATCTCACAGAGTGGTGCACAGAAAATAATGTACTGCTCAACATCGACATACAAGGAGCTTAGTGTTGATTTAAAAAAAGAGGAGACAAAGACACACACCTCTCTTCACATCAGTGGAGCTGAAGTGGAGCAGATGAACTTTGGAAATCAACATGACAGAGAACCTGTCATGGACATCATACATCTTCACTATGGTAATACAAGCCCAGAAATGATTTTATTTCCTGAGTGAACTTAAGAAAGTCATATTTCTGTATCAAGTTCTTGTCAACTTTTGCAGACATGAAATAGAAAACATTTGGACTGGAAATATTGCTAACTGGCATGGGAAGTGCCCAGGCCAGGAGGGCTCTGCATAGGCTGAAAAAAAGAACTAACCAGAACATCACTGAATACCATTTACTAAATATCAGTGACAGGAAGGTGAGGCTGAAAATCAGAATCCATCCCAGTTACAGCCTGTTCACCCTGCTGCCATCTGGCACCACCAGACTAAGGAACAGCAGACTGCAGCCCTGACAAAGTTTGCCATATGATAAAAGCAACAATAACAATAAACAATACTTTTTTAATAAAGTGAAACTCACACGACTAGTTTCTTGCATTTTTAGTGCTTGCAATGAGGAAAGGAACAGAAGCCATGGCTAATGAAGCTCCGGCTGCAGCTGACATTGAGGTGGACAGGAAAACTGTGGTCTCCAGAGTTTAAGTGGCAATTGTAGGATAGAACACATAAACACATATTGAGAGCAACTTTTGGTCTTAACTGGTAATGTGACTTGCAAGCACAAACAGTTCTACCCTAACAGTAATTGTAAAACTTCATTATATGCCTCATACATTGCTTGAGAGACTAATTAAGGTGACAGCAGCAGATATGACGGTACAAATAATTATATATAAGCAAGCACGTGGCAGACATACATGCTACATTGTCACTAGGTAATATAGAGTATCTGTTGCTGAAGAACAAAAGCATTGAATTGATCCTACTTGGCTAAAATTTTAAAAAAAAGCTGGTTTCACACTAAGTTGGTACTTAGATGCTGTGAAATCATCAGCTAACCAGCTAACAAAAGAGTAAAATGTGGACAGAAGGAGTTAGGAATCATTACTGTCCAAAATATTACCTATTTTTAAGTGTTTTCTCCCCATCTAGGAGTTCCTTTCAGTGTTGTAAAGTTTTGTAAATGTAAGCCTTTGCAATCCACCAAAATAAGTAACACCTGCTGAAGTGTACCATAGGCATGTAGGTGCTCAAATGCACAGTATGATACATCTCTAACATGGGACAATAAAAATGAATGAATCACTGAATAAATAAAATTATTTCAGATTTCTTTGGTTTCAATAATGACCTGAGGAAGTTTGACTGTCATGGATTGTTTTTCTTAACCTTCTCTAGCAGTCAGCATCAAGTGTCATACATCATTTGTTTCAGGATATCCTTATGTGTCAGCCTTGTTCATTTTAAGTTTAAGTCTAAACTTACATTTGCTTTGTTTGAGAATGGGTCAGTTTAACCCTAACCCTATCACTAAGCAAGTTTCAGCCATTTTTAAGAACATTATTCTGACAAATAAGACATAAGATACCACTGAAAAGCTGAAAAAACTGAAGTTTATACCTCTTTAAAACATGTTGATTGCATGAGTGATTCAAAAGTTAAACTTCAAAAATGATTTTAGCCACTAGCAACAGTTTAGTTCTTTAAGGGTTAAACATTGTTTAAAATGTAGGGTGATGTATATTAACTAAATTTATATAACATTGGTCTGGTCAAATTTAAACATTTTAAAGCAGAAATGTAAATTATACCTTTAAGTAAGCTGTAACACATTTACTAAATCTAAAATTTATATTTTGTTTGTAAGCTCAGTAATTAATGTTGCAGTGCATGACCTTTGCCGTTCATACACAGTGTCCCACTATTAGCTTGTCCTGAGAGCACATTTGTAACCATGACAACAGCAGAGAAAAGAAAAAAGAAGATTGTAGCCTTTGCGTATCTGAGTTCATGTATGTGCAAGTGTTCTGAAACAAAACTCCATGAAACAGACACCCACACACATCCTCTGACACACTCACTAGTTCACTCCCACGTTCTCCCACACTGACTCACTTCGTAGCACAAAGCCTTACCTCCCAGCATTGATGAGCCCGATGTCTTGTCCAGAGCAGATATCCTCCAGAATAAAAGCTTCATCACAAGTTGACATGTTAATGTGGGTCAAGTTGGGTTTACACACATCCAACCAGTAGGGAGTGTGTTGACCAGTGGACAACTGGAGAATATCAGTTATGAGTGCAGTCACACAAAGGCCGAAGATATGGACACCTGTGAAAACAATACAATTAACAATGTGACCCTGTGCAATTGCATCTTGAGATTTGTGTTTTATTGTGATTTTATTCTGTATCTACCAACATTCTGATGGTACATTTTTCACAGGTATGTTACTGTTATAGCTGCAGTCTGATGTCATTTGTTTATTCCTGCTTTTTATGGTTGTTTTAAGTCACTGAAACCATGCAAATCCCCTGTGGGTATAATGCGTCATAATGTGTCCTCCCACCTATGAAGCGTACAGCCCTGCGAATGTAGGAGTTGAAATTACAGCCTGCAGCGTTGATGTTGGCCTCCGTTTGTGTGCCAGATGACCTCCTTGATAAATAGCAGTACAGAATGGCTTCTCCTATCAGAATCTACACACAGACAAAGAAAAGATTGTTGGCAATTGAGATTTTATATCACCAGATTGATTTGAGTGACTGATTTTGTGCATAAATTAAATATTACTGGGCTGTTTACTGATGTTAATATCACACTGTCGTGACTGATAACTGATTATTCTGTTTTTGTTTTTTTAACACAGTAATTAGAAGATTACATGTACAAAGCTTTGAAAAAGGCTGGTTGTATTTTTTTTAATAAGTCTAGTGATTAGACCAAGAATGAATTCAAAGAGCAAAGAGCAAACATATCTCAGATGGAAATAGTGTATTTTAAGATAAACTTAAGTTACATACAGCTTTCCTGAATACACTGATTTCCAAAATATAACATTACAGGAAAGTTGGTTTCTGTCATTTCATGAGAAGAACTGGAAAGACAAGACTCCCAAATACATGTAATGGTTAAGACCTCAACTAGTTCCGAGGCCAAAGAGTTAATAAGCATAAGAAACAGCCACATAAGGCTGGGGGGTGGGAAAGGGGTGTGGGGTTGCTGTCATTAGACAGGCCTCTATCAACATCAAGTTCAGTTTCCAAAACATCAGCTAAATGAAATGCAAATTATTATGTGTTTCCATCCAGTTGGTTGCCTTAATTTTTGAGTGGCTGCCATTAAACCATTGCAGAGAAGAGAACACAACGGGCTACATAATTAAAACAGCACCCAATAAAACTGAAAAGGTAATAAAACATGTATAAAAATGATGGAATTGAGACGTTTATGTTTGTTTTTGTAATAATTCAAGGAAAGTTGCAGTCTCCTTATTACTCCTCACAGATCTGTGGAGGAAAACAAACAAGTATGGAATTAAAGACATGAATCTGTCACCATGTTTAGAGTTTAACTCTGAATCAGCTAAAGCATAAATGACCTGTACAAGACACTGCACTTTTTATGTGATCTGTCAATTAAAATTGGGTCAAATAGCATGAAGCACATTTAATCACATTTTTAATAAATTTAAAACTCACAAAGTGATGAGAGTTTGCGAAGTTGCACTCTAATTGGTGCTAAAATGCTACATGTAGCACAAAAATGACTAGCTTTGCATGAAACAGCTTAGTGCTTTCACTTTTACTGTTGTTGTGTGTGGTCAGCCTCCCACAGCATTGGGGCTCGTTTTCAAAATTGATCGAGTAGGAGAGTGCTCCTGACTGTGGAAATATCTGTTGAACAGCCTTTTCAATGAGACATTATTTACAGCCTTTATCTGTCTACATTTGAATCTAAGCTTACAGCACTTACTACCTGTATTTTTCATTCAGAGGATGAATATTTAGTCTTTTCATGGTTGATTCATGGTAACAGTCACAGTAACACTAGTTCACAGAAACAGACTTTTGCCTTAATGAGGACAATAGCTGGGTCACTCCTCTGTAATGTGTCAGCCAATCAGTGTGTCGGCCACATGTATGTATATCACGGTGTGGTGCTGTGTGGAGAATTAAAAGGTGGGAATTGTACTTACAGTTGCAGTAGGAGCAGCGAATGCCAAGCTGAAGAGCAGAGGCAGCGAGCAGACTTCCTGTCTAGGCAGGATGTAGGGCAGGGACAAGGTGCGGTCATTACAACTGTACCCAGAATGCACTGGCTGGAAAATATCAGTCAGCTCCAGAAAATAAAGACTGACAACAGATGAGGCCAAGATAGGGAGCTGCAGGAAAGGAATGACAAGACAAAAGTACAGAGAATGTTTTTGATTACCAAAACTTGGCACTTTTCAAATTTTTTTGAACAACTTGAAACCTTAGTTTTGACAAAGCGCTCATCTGTATCCTTGCCACTACTGTGAAAATGTAAGCATGTCTTTTTCCCAAATACAGATTTTTTTTTTCAGTAATCTACAGTTCACTGTAATTTACAGTTCTACAGTTATCTAACTTCTTTAGTAAGTATCAAAGATGCACTATGTAACTTATTCTAGTAACAATTTAAGTCATACTTAGATGGTCACTGTGCTTTTTTTTTTTTTTACCTCTATGTACTCTGATGGGTTTAAAGAGCATCCATGACTCAAGTCAGGGCTAGCCAGCTGCTGTTTCTTTTTGTTAGGGGCTCTGTCTTGTTGATTGTTTATAGGCCTACAAAAAAGCTGAGTAGTACACCTACATAAAAGAAGAGGATGAATCAGAAACTGAATTAAAATAGACTTACATTTTGATATTAAATATTTAATTTGGAAAGTGTCCAGTCAAGGAACAAAAGGAAAGAGTATAAATCTGAGGTGACATTCATAACCAGTGTTTAAACCTTAACAGTCTTCAATACTTTGCTCTTCAGACTCTTTTTGGATGACGGAAAGAGTTCTGAGGTTTTACACTTGGCCACTGGCAATGGCAAAGGCCAGAAAAACTTGGAATGGAAAGAATGGAAAGTTGTGCATCAAAAATAGTGAATATAGAAAAAATCAAGAAAGAGAGTATTAGTCAGACAAATAAAGGTTCAAGTATTACTAAGGCGGATAGGTAAAGGCTGTGCTGAAGCCCACTTGGACTGCAAACAGGCTGCTGACAGGCAAGGTACAGAATAATACATGTTTTAATATGTGCTCAGCAAAAGAGCTAGTGTAATAGGCTAACTGGAGGGCTTGCCTCACTGTTGAAATTCAGGAGGGAAGAGAGACACAGTGTCAGCCTCAGATTCAGAACAGGATGGTGGATGATACAAGCACAATCGAAATAGCAACAGACACGTCCAAGCCTTTTTTTGCATAGGAGGGAAAGCAAAATTGTTTTCAACCACTGTGTAGGAGTGGAAGTAGGAAGACAAAAATATTTGGCTTTTATGTGACCTAAAAAATACAATACAAAGTTTTAACAAAGGTGTATTTTGGATTTTTGACAAATGATTCCAGCAGATTATTTATAGGTTAGGACTTTTGGGCCCTTTTGGGCCCTGACTCATGTCCCAGAACAACTATCCCAGTCTTTCCCTGGTGTGGCAGCCCTAAATGTGGGTCACGCTGTATGAGTCAACAGCAATGCTCTTAGCTCTGTGAGGCTGAACCTTAGACCAGCAGTGAGCTGGCTTTGAGCTACATGCTAATGGCTGCATGCTAACATAGTTACAATGACAATGCTTAACTGCTGACCTTTATTCTGAAGTAGTTTGTCCTTACACCAGTTAATTACTGCTTCATCTCAGCAACCTTGTATGACAAGCTTTAGGCAATAATGCAATGCAATTGTTAATTTGCTGCTTTAAATGCAAAACAAAGTGATGCCATGTCTACGCTTGAAGAGCATGTTCACTTTAGCTTAATTGAACTAGTAGTAGAGCTGAGAAGGTTCTTTTTATATCATTTATGATATTTCACTGACCAAATGAGTAAAAATTACAACAAAAAACATTTTCTGATATATTCTCAGTAATATTTTTATGAATCTCTTTTAAATATTTGAAAATTTGAAAGCCAGGAAAATTATTGTGAGGAGCAGATATTCATATTCAGATATGTGCCACCATGTTAGAATATGCACAGATCTCACAAGGTCTCAAAATAGCGCCATCCGTCCCTCATGATGTAAGTGTATTTTTTACTTCAGATATCATAGCTTCTAGTCGTTAACCTGGCATTTAGTATTGCTTGGTGGTCATGCTGTTTGCTAATTTATTAATTCATTATCTTATTTATTTATGGTGGTTTATTTCACTGAACATTAGCAAGGCAAAGTGAATCAATGGCAGTCTGGAGCATGGCGGAAAGTGTACGATAGGGCCCTTGGTGTTATTTTGGCCATTTCAAATGACTGTCTATTCAACATGGCATGCAGTTATAGGAAGTGTTACTAGCCTTCACATATCTTTCATCCACGAAAGTTGCTGGTGCTTAGAACACTAGTAGATATTTTACTGGATACAGTTTTCAGCTTGTAAAAACTTTTTTTCCCCCTTATCCACCAAACTAAATTGCCAACTGAACTGTATTAAGTAATGGGTTTTTCTGAAGAGTTTGTTCATTAAACAGCAGACCTTGACCGTATCAGCTTGCATGTGCGCAAAGTTTATTACCAGAGGGATGGTTTTATATTCCTCTACTGAAAGGAGAGATGTCTGTGGGTTTTTCTAAAACCTGATATTCAAATGTAAGTTAGATTTGGTGTTTACCAATTTGAAAGCCAAATCTGACTATACTTCTTTATTTAATTACAATACAATACAATAAAATCTAATTAAAATATAGAGTGTGGTTTGACCCACTCTATATGTAAAGTGTCTCGTGATTTGGTTCAATACAAATAAAACTGACTTGACTCATCTGAGTCTGGATCTAACTGGGGTTGATGAAGCTGAGGGCTGAGTTCAACAATATTTCCTCCAACACAAACTAGCCACCTCAATGTGCACTCATTCACAGGTCAACACAGAGCAACAATGGCCCTTGTTTGGCAGATCTACAATTTTACAATAAAAAACAATAAGAGTAAATAGGCCTGTGGTAAAGCAAAACATTGATCATGTCAGAGAGAGGATTGTTAGCTCTTTTGAGATAATTTGTCTAAGAAAGCATAAAAACATACATCTCCTGTTCTTTCAGCTAGGGCTACGTGTGAAGCTTCATCCTTAGGTTGACCAATTAGAGAGAGAGAAAGGTCATATCTATCATGATAGGAGTTGTAAATTTTGCTCGCAGAGTGAGCATCTTCTCCATTTTCTTGGTTATCAGTGTGATGGGTGACAAATATGGCCGACTGCAGACACACAGTCAAAGTGTTGACAATATTGCCTTTCTCAAAGGTTTAGAGATTTTCAATTAAAAGTGCTCTGTGTGGTCACACAAAAAAGTTGGAGAGGTCTTGTGGGGAACGTGAGCACTTCTGAGGGGAATGTAAAAGACACCAAAAGTCACAGGAACTATCCTATGAGGACTCTGACTTTTTTTTTTTTAATTCATGGCAGACTATTTATTAGCTGTCCAGTCTACTAAGTGAAAGGCTCATCAACCAACCAGGAGTCACCCATAGATTCACGCATATATGTACCTTAAAATCACAAGAAAGAAAAGATATTCCTGCTTTCCTGCCATCATCTCTGATGCACTGCATGTATGACAGCATGACAGTAATCATAATCTTCTGTAGTTCATGTAGTGCAGTACAACTTTTTTACTTTTCTCACTCTCACAAAACGGAACAAACTCCTAGCATTTAATGTGGGGTGAGATTAATATTCTGGAGTACTGCTTCTTTTTTATTTTAAAAAATTGTAAATTTCATTCCAATATATTACTCTGAAATTTCTGTATTCATTCCCAGTGAGAAATCTAACAAATCATTCAAGTGTAGGAAGGTTTACAAAACAGTTTCATGGGTGTCAGTCAATAGTACCTGCAGTAGAGCTTCCTGCCCGGAGGAACTGTTTACCCACCTACGAGAATTTCAATACTCTGCCTCTGAAAACTCTGGAGATTTACTACACATTTGCCATGTCTTCATGGGAATAACAAATTTAAAAATATCTGCATGTATCTACAAGCCATATTAATTTTTAAAATGTGAAACCTTGAGATGCCAATGACAGCTTGAAACTACAAATTCAAGCTTGTGGGTAGGAAACATCAATTTTATAAGTACTGCAACAATGGAGTGTTGTTTATAGGTTTGAAATGCAGTGGAAGAATGTAAGAACTGGTACAGATGGTGCAAATGGACTAAAATTTAGTGTTAATTAAAAGTAACTAGCTGTGAATGGTGAGCCATAATCATTCAAGTTTTCAGTTCACTATAGTCTGAGATCAAGCAGTATTCAAACAGTCAAATTTGTATTATTTTACTATATACACAGCTCCTGAGGGTAAATTGAAAAGTAAATATCAATGAAAGTAAAATATTATACCATAGTTTAATTTTAAATAAAATAAAAAAATTCTCCTTAATTTACATATTATTCATGGCAAAAAAAAAACAAAAACAAAAAAAGGCTCATCACCTTCCCTGTCAGTGGATTAAGTGCAATGTTCATTGAAAGGATCACTGCCAATGGCAACTTCTCAGCATTCAGAATGACAAAACATCCCAGGAGCAGAGATAAGAAAGCTGGGATCAGAGCTAAACTAACTTAGCTTGAACCTAAGCCTAATCCTCCACCCAGTCCACATACTCCCTGATTGCAGGAAAATAAAATGGAAAAAAAATAAAAACTTAAGTCATTCTATGATAAGAAATCAGAAGACTGTTGTGTCCATGTTTTTACTAAGACATGGCTGCATCCAGTCATCCTAGACCTACTGATTGCTCTTGATCTTGATCAGAGCTGACAGAACACGGTCTCCAGGCAGAAGAGGGAAAGCTGACTCTGTGTTTTATTCAAAGACACTTGGTGTTCATACATCAGCAAAGGTGCTGATGATGTGGAGATTTCAAAAACAATAAAATCTTTCTCCAACCAATGAAGGGAGAGGTGATAACATCCCTGGTAGTGCACTAAAAACACAAGCCAATCAGTTAATGGATGTTATTACACACATTTTTTACATATCACTATCACAGGAGAGTTGTTTCACCTGCGTCATGACCACTGCGATTGTACCTAAAAAGTCTGCAGTGTTGAGTTAAAAAATTCTGCTATAACTTCCATAAACAGCCACAGACTGTGGTTGGGACTACTGCTATTGCTGATGATCTTCCTCCATTTCTCTATTGCATTTCCTTTTATAGATTTTTACTCTGTGGCTGAAACACAATACTAGATAACGGGTGAACTCTTTAATTTAGATTCAGACCTCATTTCACCTTTTGAGAGCCTCCTTGTCCTCTCTAAAGCCTACAATAGCCAGCAGAGGTCCACATTTAAAGGAAAGTCATTGCCCTTTTGACTTGTTGACTACTAGCTGCAGTAAATTGTGCAAATGACTGGCATGTTGTAAATATTGATAATGCTGTAAAGTGTTTTAAAGCCACAGGAACAAAAAGGGCTATAACAAAGCATTTTTCAAAGTAGTCAGGTAAGAGTAGTTAACAGATTAAGATGATGTTAAATTCCAGAAGATAATAATAATGTCCTGAAAATTAATATTGATGGGTTAAATATAAATGAAGATAGTCTAAATATTGATAGGCTTAACATTAATAGTTATCTGGATAAACACAGTGCATGGCATTTAAAAAAAACAAAAACAAAAACAAAAACATAAGAAATATTCTAATAAAACATGTTTAATATTTATCTAATATGGTGTTGTTAATATGTATTTCTCTTTTGCCTATATATGGCTTTATGTTGTGGTACCATTGTATTTTGAAACTAACAAATCTTATCCATAATCATTTGTGGCCATCTGTTTGCAAAAAGAAATGAGGCATTAATTTTTTTTTTTAACTGTATTAAGGTTTTAGAAAAACAACAGCTTTTGTTTTACCTTGGGTATGCATTAATAGGCGTTAAAACCCTGTTTAATCTAAATTTAGATGTTGTGTCTCTTTTGTTTAAAGAGACGGCACCCACCCCAGCAACAACCTGTTTACCCTGCCCCCATCCAGCAAAGAATACAGAAGCAGCTACTGCCGTACCAGACTACATGGAAATTTCTTTCCACAGGCTATGAGGTTTCTTTACTCATCTCCTGCACTCAAATACAAAAAAAGTTTAATTCTTGAGTTTTCAACTGAATTGATTCATCTCAGCAGTAACATACAAACACACTCAAACACACGCACACATACCAGCAAGGATCAGTGAGAACAGGCTTCCTATCAACGACAAAGCTAACACTAGAGGAAATGACACTGGCACAGTAGTAGGTTGTAAGTTCTTATTAGTTTGGAACCAAAAAAATGTGTGGTATGTTAGGCCCTGCAGTCTCCATTAGTGTTGGCAAATTCAAAGTTGTAAAAACTAGATAGTTTGAGTTTCTGCCTCATAAGACTCAAAAACTCTTAAACCATGTGATTATTAAAAGGGAAACTATATTTATTCGATATGGGTCGATCTGATTAAAGACAGCAGTAGGCTAACAGGAAGTAAGAGGGCTGGCTAGTGAATTTACTGTCAACAGGCAGGGTTAAAATGGGTTATGAAAAATGTCTTTTTAATCCTTTTAGATGACATTACTGGTCACATTATTCACTTACTTAACTATGTGAGCTGAGAATATTACAAATATTATGTTTCTTTGTATTTTTATATCAAAGTGCAATAACATTTCCTTCCTGTTAAAAAAATGTCACATGACTTTCATCATCTTGCTCAGAACAATTTCAATAAATAGTATCATTACATCAACCTGTCAATCAATCTGCTGTTTGCAGCACACAGCTAGAAAACATCAGTAGAGAGTAGCAGTGGCTGTAGTAGTTATCAGTAGTTTATTGTAGCAACATTGTTAGTAAGTAAGGGGTGATTAAGGAGGCGAATAGTCCACCATGAATGAAAAAGGCTAACGTTAGCCTCTAACTGCGTATCACTTGTGTTCTTAACACCATATTCCTCCACAATTGCACTGATGCAGTCGCTTATCAATGGTTCAATCGAATTTCTCCCTATGTTTTGTCCTGAGTGCATGACCTGCTAATGCCGGAAATACATCTTATACACCTCTTTAAGGAGCAACAGTTTGGAGAGGAGCAGAGAAGGAAAATGTTAAGCAACTGTAACAAAAAACCCGGAAAACAATACAAGACAGCACCATGTCAGACTGTTGAAATCAATTCTGTGCAGCAGGGACTAGTATTGTTGCAGAAAGAGCAGCATGTTGCAATGAATGAGACTCTGCAGACAGGGTTAGCTGAATTTCCCTAACGAGTCATTTTCTGTTTATTATTTCTCTGATTTCAACACAGATTTGTATTTCCCATTGTAAGGAAAAACAGGTTTAGGGGATTAGGGTTACCCTAAGCCTAGAATGCATAGTCTAGATGAAGAGCTTTCTGCATCCTTTAGGATTTTAATGCTTCAAAGATGCAGGACACATGCCTAGGAACATCAATGATACAGGTTTGATTTTATAGTGTACAGAAACCCTTACTCTAACAGTTTGTACCAGCCATAGACTGGATTAACTCATCCTCTGAATCACCTGTGATCCACTTGGAGTAATATAAAATGACTAAGCACTGACTACTTGTAAAGATTTAAATGTTCCAACTTGTGCCTTTTTTGGACATGCTAGATTATCCAATCTCATACATGCAATTAAGCCTTATGGATATTCCAAATGATAAAGATTTTCCCCAAAGGAGGCTGTTAAAGGGTTGAGGTATGCTTCAAACGACCACCTAAAGGCAAAAGTGTATCTTTTCAAAAGCCAGAAATCAAAAGCATTGCATGTGCTTGCACACAGAAAAAAAGCAAAAGCTCTGTGACAAATTACTTTCTCTCCTCTGTTAACCTGACCAATTATTGCATGAAGTGGGTGTGTGTTTTTTTTGGAAAGTTATATAAATTGATGGACGCAGCCCTTCTAATTCTACTGTCGGACAGGGAGTTCCGGATGCTGTTAGATAATCTGACAAGGGCTTTGTTTAAGGCATAATAAGGCCCTCAATGTTTAGCTTCCTTGACATAAAGAAAGGAAAGTAAAAAAAAAAAACATTCAAAGCTGAAAGCTGGAGAGAAACATACCTATGGATGGCAGCACTTAGCTCTTTACTTCCCAACCTCAATTAATGACAGGATCAACAGTTGTGTAAGATCCCGATGAGCATGTCAGTAATGTCACAGCATTCAGAGCAGAGATACAGTTGCTGATGTACTCGCGCATGTATGTGCAAGAGGTGTTGCAAGCAACTATATTAAAAAACTTTCGGAGTATAAATCCTCTGGGGCACTATATCATGCATATCTTATTAAGTGAATATATTGTGATGATAATTTGAAAGACATATAAAATCCAAAGCCT
This sequence comes from Acanthurus lineatus, assembly GCA_029814665.1. NCBI lineage: Eukaryota > Metazoa > Chordata > Actinopteri > Acanthuriformes > Acanthuridae > Acanthurus > Acanthurus lineatus. The sequence continues at coordinate 1,466,608 of JAPZDV010000004.1, read as the reverse complement.
CACTGGCCGCTATGCATACAAAGGAAACTAGGCTGCAGTATGGATGTTTTTCTCCTCTTAATGTCTGTAGCCCTGAACACACAGATATAAAAATACACCCCATTCAGAAGGCCATGTTGCCTAGCAGCCAGTTAGTGGGTAGGATGGTGTGACAGTGTGTGAGATAGAAAATGCAGGAGACACAGAGCAGCTCTGTCAGGAAGAGAAGGAAGAGCCAAGCAATAATAGTGATAGATACAGAATGTTTTTAACCAAAAGCACGCACACAAGTTCTTGCCAGACTTCACAATATTGCTGATTTTGGAAAAAAAGGCCAAGCTTAAACTATCCTTCAACATGCACTCTGTACTCAGTTTACATGGAAAAGGCAGAAAAAACACAGCAAAATTGTCCAGGCTTTTCCCTCATTAGTCAGTCATCTATAATTCAGTGTGCTGAACACATAATATACAGCAGTGCCTATAGATTGGAAGGATTATGGTTACATCATATTGTGTCTTATTTTGAAGATTGGTTTGGAAACCTTGCACACTGCAGAGGGCAGGGAGACACTCCATCACCCACCATCAGTCAGACTAACACTGAGTTTTATGAAAATAAATACACTGATCTACAATCTACTATCTATCAATCTACTAATCATCAACTGGCTTGCTAATTGGGCACATGAGGACTGTTCTGCACTCCATCCTGCTGTGCAGGGTGCATTCAGATATAGCTTGTTTTGAACACTGGGTTTGGTTTTACGCTGGGTTTTTGGTTTTGGTCTTGTGTGTGGCCAATGGACGAGTTGCTGACTGACAGTGTAGACCCTGGCTTTCACATTGAATGTGACAGCTCAGGCAATCTGATTTCCAAACTGACCAGAATCTCCAGTTGCACTTATCTTCCCTAACCCCCTGACTGCTCTAGTTTTTGCATGTTCATGAACACATCTCAGCTAGCTACAGCCACAAATTCTATAATGTTCAATACAATGCTGAAAGATGACCTATACCTTTAAACAGTCAGTCAGTCTAAGGTTATAGTAATGGTGCTTTCAAATGGTTTGTGGTCATGGCCACACTTGTCCCCCACAAACATCAGTGTAGTGTTGTTCCGATACCAACATTTTGGTACCAGTACCAACATGTATTTCGATACTTTTTCAATACTTTCCAAATAAAAAGAGAACAAAAAAAAAATGTCATTATTGACTTTATTTTAATAGAAAAATCTTAGAACTATAACTATGCATTGGGTCTGGGTGCTTGTCCTTCAAGTGTTTTGCAAAGTTAGAAGTGTTTCCACCCTTGGCCAGACATGTTTTGTAACACCGTTTGCACAGTGGTGCTTCGGTGTTAATGGCTTACCGTGCTCATTTGTTTTAAAGCCGAAGTAATTCCATATAGCACTTCGCGCACCTGATTTATCTACGAGTTACGGCGTGGTGAAGGTTGCAGAGGCTGCCATTCTCTCCCTGCTCCTGTCTCTCTTTCTCTCCTTTATCTCTCTTTGTCGCCAGACTCTTGCTCCGTTTGCTGCTCCACGCTGCTCGCTCACTCGCCTCGGCTCAAATTATAACGCGGTGCTGTCACGCAGCGACGTAAAACAAAAAAAGTACCGGTACCAGCCAAGTGCAGTGTACCGTTTTAAATGACTCGGTACCACGGTACCAATTTAGTACCGGTATACCGAACAAGCCTACATCAGTGTTATGTAGTTTAAATGGACATCTCTGTTGTAATACTTGTGATAGCAACATAAAGCATGTATCATCTGCCACCAGTGGTTGATTTCAGTTGGGTGTTGTGTTGCCAGTACAGCAGCATCTGCTACTGGCACAGTTATGTAGCAGTTTTGGCTTTCACTGACATTGTTTGCATACACACAGCCTTTTGTCAGATCTGTGTCCAGACAAATACTGACAGGCAAACTACTCCCTGAAATTTTCATGTTGGAGTTCTTTCTTTAGGTACTGTCGCAGTGGTTTTGCAACTATTCAAATGATATTTCTAGTAAACGCTAGTCTTTTTGTAGTGGTGTTGTATATTTGTACCACAGTATGCTTGCTGCGATATATCAGCAGAATTACTAATTACCTTTAAAAAATTTCGTCAGTAATAACATCCCAGACACAATAACAGAACATTGTAACTTGATTATTTTACTTTGGTTTACCTCAGTATCAAATTTGCAAGTAAATAATACAAAAGAAATAACTTGCACTGCACATGAAAGCTGTTCCACTTTCTGCTTTAATGGAGAAATAAACAATCATTAACACTATTAAATAATAATAATAAGTACTATTTTTTTTCAAAAGGTGAAAGTTTTTTGGTTTTTTTTGGTTTTTTTTTACTAAAGGATCATTATAATGATTTTGCAACTTTAAGATTAGCTATTGATTCACTTTAGAAAAGTGTGGAACAAAATTTCAGCTTTATTGAAATATGCTAAAATTAAATTTCTACATAACCTCCAGTGTTAGGCGATTATTGTATATGAGTTACTAGCTTAATCCATCAATATTGATGTTTTTTCTGTGATTTTGCTGTTAATGGCCAACTCTTGTTTAAAAAGTTTATACAGAAGCACATAGGTCAGCAACGGCAGAAAGATAAAGGCCGCCAAAATAAGGTAACAACATCTCTGTCCCTCATCTACCTCAGTCTTCTCAACACAGCACCTAGCAAAGCCCAAGAATATTCTCCTGTTCACTCAGGTGTGAGAATCATTTTTTTCAAGACATTTTGTGAGGTTTTTTGGTTATACATTTGATAAACATATAAACATAGCAACTGTGCCACTCACACAGATGCACACCACAGCTCCTTGCTTCCAAATTCTTTGCCAATCCACTGTCACCAACTTTTAGTGAAAGTGAGTTTGGCGCCATTATAATAACTTGTAATAATTAATTAAATTTCCAGTATTTAAATTTTGACTTTTAGAACTCTTTTTTAGTTTCAGTTTCAGAAGGTTTTAGCTTCAGTTTATGTGTTTAATTTTAGTTTTTAAGTAGTCTTTCTTTGTTTTTGTCAAGGCAAGGCATGATATATTTAAAAGTTGCAAGTAACGCACAAATATTAACAAAATCTATTTTAAAAACGTGCAATTAAATATGTATAATTCAATTATTTAGACAAGTTCTTTGTATGTGTTGCATACGGAAGCCCTAAGCGGGCATGGTTTAATTTTTTTTTTACAAGCCATTTTCTGGAGATAAC
>JAPZDV010000004.1:1443414-1463299 GCA_029814665.1 Acanthurus lineatus | reverse complement strand
AGTTTCCATTGTCCGCAAGGTAAGATGATTCTTACAGGAACACATCACCCAAAATTAATTAATAAACATAACTACAGTGTTATGCTGTTGCTCCAGTGCTTTTTAGTACCGTGCGGCACCTGCAGTCACATCATCCGCCCGCCACTTCTTCTTCTTCTTCTGTAAATCCGCTGGCGATCAAATATCTCGTTATCACGAGAAAACAAATTCGTTTTCTCGAGATAACGAGATAATATCTCAAGAAAACGGCTTGTAAAAAAAAAAAAAAAAACCATGTCCACTTAGGGCTTCCGTAGTTGCATGTAGTGGCTGTGACTTTCATTTTATTTTGCAATAGAAGAAATGAATCCAATACCTTATTGCTAAAACACTAAAACTGAAGTGAATTTAGGTTCATTTTGATTTTATGTATAAAAGTTTTGTAAACAGTCAATTTTGTTTCAGTTTGCTTTTATTTCTACCATTTTTATTAAGTTTCAGTTTACGAATTACAATACAAATGTATTACTGATTCCGTTTGTTTACATTTATAATATTTACACTGGTATTTGATGCAGTGCATAGCATCTAAGCATCTTTGCATCTCCATGAATCACATAGCCAGGAGAACCAAACTTTATAGGTTTTTGCTATCTACATCATCTTATCCGCTAGCTTTATAGAGTGGGTTGCATCTTAAAGTAGAAACATTGTAATTCATGTTGTGTGTAATGTGAGACAATTAGTGGCAAGTTTAGCTCACTGATATCATCGCTATTACAACCTTGTCCTGAGGATGACATAGACATTTGCTTGTTTGTCATCTGTGGTTTCCACAGGTGGGCAACGGTGACAAACCAAAACAGGTGGATCCATCTTCAACTTGGACAGCAGCAGAAAATTGGCCATGCATGCTCAGTGAGAGCAGCAGCTGCTGTCTCTCTCCTTGTTGCTGCCTCGATATTAAGGTGAGGACACAAAGGAGGATACAACTGCTTGCTGTCCAGATGCACCTTAACAGTGCTCCATTGCTATCTCCCAACTAAAGGAGGTTGTGTTAAGACACTCTGATATTTCCTAAAGGAATAAAACCATGAACATCAATAAAACCCTTCGAATCTAGGTGTTCTTGTTTTTTCTATTGGCTTGTATCGAACCCTCATATAAGTTCCTAAGAAGCATGTGAGGAGCCTGGAGTTCAGGGAGCCCTCACTAATGGATACCAGTCAAGCCAGATACCGTTTGGATTTTGTGTATCTATTTAACCAAAAAGGATTTGGATTTGCAGCTGGGAAGCTATCAATTGCATTATTAAAACATGACTTTAAGACTCCCACCTCTCATACTGTCATACACTGGATAAGGCAAAAGCAGGCATTGCCATGTGTTTATTTTTCTGCATGGTTGCCCAATTTAGTTTTCACAAAATTAACTGTATCCCAAATTTTATACATCAAATTTATTATATGAAGTTACATGGACTACAAAAGGATATGTTCTACATGTCAGCCAATGGTTGCCTGTATTATCAAGTGGAAAATTTGACTGGTGACCAGAGCATGGCTGCTATTTAGTTATGTTCTGTTGTACATTATATAAACATTTAGTCAATGTCAAGTGTAAGAATCGGGCTCACAGTTTTTCAAATAGTCATTGTAGAAACACAGCATATTAGCAATAATCAGAAACTATTTTTAAAAATACTTTTAAAAATGACAAGTAATAGTCTCTTTGTTATGTAGGTTTGTGAGAATCTTCTTTTAGAATTTCATATTTCATTATATTACAGGAAAATACACTTGGAATTTCATAAAATATAACAGAAACTCATGTTATGTACAAACAACCGTTACACATAGCGAAGTAATAATGACAATAATAATTTTAAACATTTAAATTAGTGCAAATTGTGGAGACTACGGGAAGGCTGTTGCACAGTCTGGGGTGTCTGAACCAAATGCAGCAATACTCCAGGCTTTAGTCCTTGGGTGAGGAACAATTACTGTGAGAGAGTCTGTGGAACACAGAGATCTGACAGGGACAGGCTAAACTGGAGCCATTCATCTCTTAATGCTGATGATTAAATGGGTATGAATTGTGTAGGTGGCATGAAACTGAATTATCTGCTCATATTTTGATGGCTGTTGTCATTCACAGTTGTCTTTAACACTGGGGCTCTCATTTTTCTTATCAAAAAATTGCTTATACACAAGGAATGATAATTTTCTGTGGAGACTGCAGTGTCACTGGCTGCATAAAGAACAGAGTAAACAGGGATGAGGTGAATACAGATTCTTAGTATCACCACTAAAAAACCGGATGGTTTCTGACTGGCATTAGAGCCTGTCTGGCTTATTGTTATGTGGCATCTCAACAACATACAGTATGTCAGTTATATATAACCACCAAAAAAAAAAAAAAAAAGAAATTAAATATATATTAGCGTCATTAACTTAACTTGATTCTGGTTTACATTGTGGTGGAGGCCACAATGAGTTTAGAGCTACATATTCCTAAGAAAGAGCTGCCAGATGCCTGACAACATCTGTCAGCCCCATCCACCCCTCTGTGCTGCCCTCACTTCAAAACCAGACGCATCTACAACAGATCCAGCATTATTGAGGGAGAACATGGATTCAACAGCTCTGATGTCATTTTTTTGGTTGGGAGTCAACCCAGCAGTCAGTCAGCTGGTCAGTTAGTCGGTGACTAATCACCGCTGATCAGTCAGTCAACCAATACTCTTCAGTAAACCAATCAGATCCATTTGCCACCACATCTGTATAGTAATAATATGGGACAATCAGATAGATAGATAGATAGATAGATAGATAGATAGATAGATAGATAGATAGATAGATAGATAGATAGATATTCACCTCTACAAAATAAAAGCACGGCAGCAGAGTGACGCTGTCCTTGGTCTCATTCCCGCCTTTCAGCCGCTCCTTGGCACGAGACATCACGACCGGCCGGTGGTCTCTCCCGTTACCGGGAGACAGGGAGCAGTATTTGATTCCCGTCGTAATTTTGGCGCAATTCTGACCGGGTCCAGTCTCCCTAAACCCTAACTGCAGACCTCCATCTCCCAGTGAGGTGAGCTGGAGGTGTCGGTGCCTGTTAATTTGATTTGTCCGTGGTCGTCCCTAAAATGCGGTTTTTGGGCTTCACAAAATTGTGCCAGTGCAGAACTGGCACTGTCTCCCCCAAAGGTATTCACTCTGTGTGCTGACATGAAACTGAGAGCAAAAAATCATCTTAAAAATGTATATTATATTCAAGGGAGATGCATTCTCCAGTCAGCCCCGGGTACCTCAGAGATCTTCATCCACTCAGTCTCCTCAGGCTCTGATGTGCTGCAGCAGGTGACCGCCGTTAAGTTAGTACAAATAACCAAATGCATTTCCTGTTACGATATCTAAAATAAACACACAAGACTAGTTCTTGGTACAGTTTTGCCCGCCCAGTCGGTAATTTTGTTGAACAGACCCATATAAATTCGTGGCTATCATTTTAAGGTCTGTTTTGTTTTAATACTGATGGTACACTTGGATTAAAAAAAATAATAGCATATCCGGTCTAATACGGCTGATAGTTGCTAACTTGACGCACATTCGCAGGTGCCAAGCAGAGGAGGAGAACATGTTAAACTTAAAGAGGTCTCACTCTGCACTTATTACTATTTCATGCTCTTGTTTCATGTTGATATGCCGACTTTTTACAGCACACAGACTGCGATGTAAAATATTGAAGCTGAAAGCTATTTTGCTGATGTAGCCAACCCAAATGGGGTCTGAAAGAAACAAGGTAAGAAGTAACTAAATTTCAGCCTATTTCTTGTTTTGGAGGAGACGGACTGAGTAGCCTAATTAACTATTTTTTTCGTGTGTGCGTTACATATTTGGTCAGACTTGTTATCTTATTTTATCTTACATCTTATTGTAATGGGATAAGCCTTTTGAATAAGTCAAATATACATTGTTAAGCTATATATATATATATATATTTTTGCAAAATGATTGTACATCTGTCCGCTTTGTGAAAAACAATTACCATTGTTTACCAACTTGGTCTAACAACAACAACAAAAACCCATAACAATTAAAGAGGCCCATTGTTTTCTTAGCTTGCTGAAGACTTTAACCCTTATAATGGCTCAGCTAATTTTAAATTTAAACTTAATAACTTAACTTTTAAGTTATAATGCGAGATAGGCGGCTAGGACAACACTTTTTGCATAGCTCTGTGTGTGTGTGTGTGTGTGTGTGTGTGTGTGTGTGTTGGGGGGGGGGGTCCGCTTCACATGTACAACAGCATGGGTCTGGGCTTTATCTACAGAGTGATTCATCTTCTTAATATACAACCTTAGGTGGAAAACCAAAACCAATCGATGGGCGTGACGTCAGAAGTGTGCTAAAAACCCATTTTCCGCACGGGCGGCTTGCGTGAGTGTGTGTGAACGTTCCTTTCCAACCCAGCAGAGCTGTGCTTGTGGTAGTAGGTATGTGGGACACGCAGCCCTCAGGACACAGGAACAAGAAACACTGTGCCATGTGATGGCCCTCGGCCACGCCTGCAATATGTTGTGTTGATAGCTGCTATCATTCATGTGATCAATCCAAGTAATTACTATCATCTTTTAAAACCATTGGATAACAATGTTGAAGAAGGATGAATATTGCAAGAGAAGACTGTGAGCTGAAGATACAAACAAAAAGCTAACATTTTTTTAAGGGATAAATTGTTAGACAGTTATATTTTATTCTCATATGCTCTGTAATGAATTGAGACACTTTGAGCCAGTGTAGTCTATTTGACAGTAAAGTCATCATATTTTATCAATAGCACTAAGTAAAAAAATATATTTTAAAAATTAAAAATATAGAGCTGAAATAACAAATAAGATTAACTTTTAAGATTCACAAATATTACCACATAAGCATAGGCCTATTTCACTGACAAAATTTTGAAAGGCAGGAAAGGCAAGGTGTAGACTGAAAAAATGCAGGTCTATGAGTTTTATTATCTGCTTAAGTTTAAGGACAATATTTTTTGAGTATTCTCTAGTATTGTGAGTGCTGGCTTAAAGTCACTGAGAATACAACAAAGCCATCAATAATGTTAGCCATCAAGTAACACTTGAGCTTTCCCTCTGTAAATTTGTCAAAATGTCTACCGTGAAAAATAAATCCCACAATGGTATTAAGGACCTGATACAAGGACACACAGCAAAAACAGTGTTAATCTAACTTTGGGACTAGTAAAATATTTGAATTTTGCCATGGGAGGCAATGCATCTAAGTATGAGCAACTAAACAAATATCTTGTGTGTAAATGCTGTTACTTTTTAACTTTTAACCACAGATAGCATTTGATTCATTAGTAAAGACAGCTATGATACCCCCCTCATTTAAAATGAAAAATTATGACATCAAATGGTAGAAAAAGCAGTTTTAGACCTGATTAACAACATATTAACTTAAAAAACCTGAGAGAAACATGTGAAAACAACATGACCTTTTAGATATTTAAAAGCGCCACTTGTGGTATTAAGCCTAAAAAAATTACCTGAATCTGCATCTGAACTGAATCTCAGTTTTTAGGAACTTTAGGGAAAGTTGCAGCCTGTTGTCTGCTCTCACAGAGTTGTTTTTGGCCTCAGCAGGAAGCTATCTCAGTGAAGACTATCTAAAAAGCTACTGCACACAATCTGCTTTGCAGCAAACAGCAGAGAGAAAACAGCAGTCAGAGACTAAATGAGTATTTAGGCGACTACTGAGCTAGATATTTCCTTTAGGAGTTGGTAGTGATTAAAAAAAGCAGAGATTTAAAGTAGGCCTAAATGAATATGGAATCATATTCATCAGATTAACACAAATAAAACTCCAAATAACTTAAGATGTTGCTCCACTACTGCTTGATGAACAATTACAGAAAGCAACTATGTGACATTCATTTAGACATGCAAACTTAGAAGTTGATGATACGTCAACATTGTGTTTACATTTTGTTTACTTCGTCTCCAAGTGGCCAAAAATTATCGCACCTGTAAATTAAATAAAGTCCCTCACTAGCTTTGAGATACTAGCTGTGAGAAACTGTTAATACACAGCACCCCACTGCAATTATTATAATAATAATACTTTTATAGTACCTGTCAAGAATGGATGTCACAAAGTGCTTCACAAACAAAACATGAAAGAAACAAAAATCAAACAAGAGACAGAACTCACACACTCATAGCAGCAAGTCAGCTAAATCAGGGCATGAATTCATGTGAATAAATACTGGTCTAGCAAGATTAATAAATTGCAAGTACATTTAGACTAAAGTAAATCTACACAAAGAGAATAAGCACAAATAAGCATCATCAAGGATCGTAAGTCCAAGGGTTTTGAAGGGTCTGAATTTGTTTCATTATAGGCTGCTTGTAAATGTTGGAGTAAGTGTCTGTATGTGTGATAACCTCATTGTGTAACTGAACCATTTTTTAATGTTGTATACATGTCATTTGTTTTTCTTGTACTTTGTTAATGAATAAAGTTTAACTCCTTAAAGCTTATACTGGTTGTTACATAATAGTATCAACAGTACAAATGACAGTAGTAATTTATTGATAGTTTGAATAAATTATAAATAGCAACTCCTGTTTGGTGCAAAAATTATACAGAGTGTAGTACAACTGTCTGGCTAATTGTTGACAATTGTCAGTGAGTGTGGGAAAGGGGGAGGAATATTTCCTAATTCTATTTAATTATTCATCAAACATGAATAAATCCCTTCTGGCGACAAAGTCACAGGCTTTACACCAGCTGGAAGATATGAACCATGTTGTCAGTGTTCTGCAAAAAGAAGTAACCAGACTGAATTTCCTTTTGATGTTGCTTTGTGTTATCAAATTTTTAGATTTGCTCAGTTGAAAAGAAAAAACAGATGGAGATGGCAGATCAGAGATACAGGTATTGTGTTAGACAACTGGGGCCTGTCTTTTAATAAAAGTTGCCAATGCTTTACATTGAGCTCTGGGTATAAAATAAGACATTTAAAACATATCACTTGAGTTATTACAAGTATTCCATATATTTCACTAATATAAATGCTTATCCATTATACATACACATAATCACACTTTGCCATCAGATTTAATGATCTTAGTTTACCTCTATTACAGTCAGATCATGTAACTGTTGTTCCCCTTTTGACATGTATGTATACTCTGCAGATTAATTAATTAATCTTTTAACCCGACAGATGAAAATAAAGACATTACACTGTTTATACTCTGTTCCTTAGGATAAAGCTGGGGATGTTCTATATCTTTCTTGTAGTCAATTCTCATGTGCAAACCCAAATGACTGTGTCTACTAAAAAGTATTGTATGTGAATCAAAGCCTGATACATCTTTTTTCTCTGTGCCATAGAGCTCCATGTGGGGGCGGTTGTGGCTCAGGCGGTGACAAATTGCCACAAAATATCCTTGTTAACTCAGAAACACTGGCACTGTCTGAAATTACCACACTGGTAATTAGCCGTAAAAAAGCACATAAAGAATGATTTCAAAACAGTAAATTTAACTAAATGATAGACAGGCATGTAATCCAACTAATCTCAATTTAAATTTAAAAGGTTAAAGTATGTTATTTAGGCTACATTTACATTACTGAGGTAAATTTTAAAGGACTGTCAGCTCAACTGCTTGTAACCTCTGTGTGCAATGTAACAACAATATTCTCCTGCTGTGTCAATTGTATTAAATATGCTTGAGGTTATTCAGCGTGGGTGGCAACATTTGTAATAATTGCAACAATCTCCTACAGTAACTGAGATACCATGTGAGGAAAAACTGCTCCCAGACTTTTTCCGATGCCCTTGCTTTTGATTTGCTGTCCAACTCTTGACTGTTATTTGACCCTGCTAAGATCTTTACTGTCAATGTGTTTGTCACCTTCCTGCCGGGTATTTGTTATGTCAGTGATCAAGGAACTCAGGCCTATCCATTTGTTGCACATATAAGAAGGCACTACAACATGGTGTAAGAAAAAAACTAACCTGTGGTCCGATCCTCATGATGTCTTCATGGCAGAGATCTGCTTGTAGTGTGTCACTCTAGTCTGATCTGCCTCAGTGTTTTTCTGACTACTGTTCTCTGCTGTTGTCACTTATAGTTACTGGGCCAGCAAAATCATGCCAGTCCAATAGGGGATAATGCACTTCCTCTCTCTCTCTCTCTGTCTGTCTCTTAACTGTATTGGGAATCTCTACCAAGCAACATAGCAGACCATCATAACATCATTTTTGTCTGTAAACCTGGTAGATGAGAAGGGACCATACTTAAATAGTTCATCTTGCCTTGATAGTTTGAGGATTATCTTGATCGCTTGGTTTCTCTGAGAAAAGACCAGAAGCTTATATATATCCAATAATATATATCCATTTTGTGACGGTGTCTGGGTATTTAGTGTTGTTAGTAATGGTCTGTCTATTTTGTCAGTGAATAAAATCTTCAAAGAAAACAAATAAATCAATTAAAGCAAAAATAAACAATGCTGACTTTGGTAAAGTTTGGCTCTCAGGAAAAATGCGGCAATAAAACTGAAGTTATATTTTTAAGATATGAAATGAAGAGAAAGACAAAATTCCTCTAGAAGTCAAAAATAGCAAACCGTTAAAACAATAGCAGTACATTCTGATTTTTCCTCAACTAGATTTTTGGTCTGAAGTTCATTAACAGCATCCCATCTCACTAGGTAGTCTATGAATGTAAAGCATACCTGTAGCCTAATCCTAATCTGAGAATGTGCTACAAGAATGAAAGTTTAAAAGCGGTAGAATGCTTCTAAATTAGATGGTAGCAATGTTTTATTTCTTGGTTTTGCCTCCGGTACAGCAGGTGGCAGTGTCCGCTTTTGCCTCGTATGTGGGACCCCATATTCGCTGCAGACGAAGGAAAGATGCTGCTTACAGGTACAGCACAGCTAGCTAGTATCTGTGAAACAGAAGTTTAAATTAAAATAACGATGCGCTTTAAAGTTTTCTGCTGGTATTTCTGCTCTCCTAAGATTTTAAACACCTTATTGCCCTGTCAGCTCACACTACAGGGATACACACCGTGAAGCTTTGACCACAATAAATAGATATGGAGAAAACGTTCCGTCAGTGGAAGAAGCAGTGTCTGAACAAGCTGGACCTGAGTAAAAAAGGCAGCGTGGATGAAGATATTGAACATGTAGTGTCTCTGCTCAACAGCTATGACGAGTACTTCACCACCAGCTCCTGCTCTGGGAGAATTATCCTCATCGACGGGGTGAGATGCATTAAAGTTACTCAAGACTGGACAGACAACAAGCTCTGTGTTTTTTCAAATGTTAGTTCAAACAAGTTAACAACTGGAAGTTCTGTGTGAATCATTTTATCAGAGGCGTTTAAGTAGCTCTGGCTAGTCCTTTAATACGAAGAATCACAGTTACTTATTATGATACAGATAGATTAAATATTACTTAAAAATGTTGCCCTCTAATAGTGGTCTGGTATATTTCCAGTGGTGTGGTTTTTAAAATGATCTTGTCTTTTCCCCCCCTAGGCACCAGAGAAAACTGATGTCCAGAAACAGAATTGTGTTTGGCTGTTTGTCTCACATCAGAAATGCAAATTGGATGACCTGGTGAGATGTAATGTGCTTCTGTACTAGTAGCATTTCAACTAATTAAGTGGATTTGATATTAATAACATAGTGTTTGTTCTGCAGATCTCAGGGCTGGCCAGGTCCACTGGAGATGCAGTGTTGAAGTTTGAGCCCTTTGTGCTCCATGTTCAGTGTCGGCAATTAGATGATGCACAGCTGTTGGTGAGAATGACTATTTTGTGTGTCTTTGTTTGATTTTTACTATTGAGTTAAGTACCCTGTGGGGTGAAAAGACAACACCACAGAGCTGTACATCTGTACTTCACAAGGTCTTATTCAAGTACACATGCCATATTAAGTACAACCAGTGGCTTGGTAGGATTTTGTTTTAAATTAAGTTATTCTTAGAAATTTTGTTGTTAGATTTTACCCTGTCCCATTATACCTTCACATTAGGCAATATTTTAAAAATGTTTTATTTTTATTAAACAAACTGTCACAAATGTCTTGGTTCTCCTCTAGCATTCAGTTGCCATCAACTCAGGCTTCAGGAACTCCGGTCTTACTGTCAGCAAGACAGGAAAAATCATCATGGTAGGGACCCTATGCGGTCTGTTTTAATTTGGTCAGAACTTTTCTTTTCATTTTTTCCTAATTTCATCCCTTTTTAATGTAAATTTTTTCCCACCCCCTGATTTAAGCATTATTTCATCATGAGTAGTGTTTGGGTTGTTGGTAACAATAAAGTAGGAAAACATTGATTTTTATTTAACCCAAAATAGTGCATGCACATGTATGCTTTTTTTTTTTTGCATATACTATGTAAAAGGTGTAAATGTTTCCTGCTGTACTTTGTCTATTTAGGCAGTCCGTAGCACCCACAGCCTGGAGGTTCCTCTTAGCCATGAAGGAAAGCTACTTGTTGAACATGATTACATTCATTTCCTAACTCTGGTAGCCAATCAGAAGATGGAGGAGAATCTCAGACGGATTCATAGGTCAGTTTGCTTTTTGGTTCTCTGCCATTCAGTGACAGGTGAAAATAACAATAGTTGTTAGCCACTGCAACAATAAAAAGTTAGTTCTCACTAATTCTTGAGGTAACTAACCATAACACAATCAAACATGTGAATGTAAACTCAGCTGCAATGAGTTCTGACTTCTTTTAGCTCTTTTGGTAATCTCCAGGTTCCACAAGAATCTCCAGTTGGCTCTGCCTGCAGAGAAACACCAAAAACTACAAAACCCAGAAATTCCCATGCCACAGGAGCTACAAGATTCCCCTCATAGACTGAAGGCAGAAAAGGGAGAAGCAGAAGAAAAGAAGGAGAAAAACAAGACAAGTGTGTATAAAAGGAGGAGGAAGAGGGAACAACACCAGCAGACTGACTGTTGCCATGGCGATGGGTCCAGCAGTGGGCCAGAACTGGAAGACTGTCTGGATCTGTTCACATGAAGCAGAGGGTCTGCTAACATGCTCCTTTGAACACAGACTGGAATATAGTTTTTTTTAAATTGAGAGAGTTGGGGCCTGTATCACCATGGTAACGTACACTGCACCACTAACCTGCTCAGGGGCAGGTTCAAATCAGTAGATGAGTTGGCTTACTAATGAATCAGCTCTCTGTAATAATGAATCCATCATTTTTACAGGATCCTGTCATTGACAAGGGTGCTGCATTTACAATAAAATGACAAGTAATAAAGCTGTATTACATATCTGTAGAATCACTCTTCAAGATTTCATTATATTATCACTATTTCTCTCTAAAATCATTCAAATTACTATACATGCTATAATAGCAATACATAAAGATAAGAAATATAATGTAATATAATACAATATAATATAATATAATATAATATACAAAACCTCCAGATTAAAGGATTTAAAAGTTGAGTTGCCATTCAAAAACCAGAGATTTCAAGTGGCATTGACAGTGCTTCTGTGGCTGAGACTAATATATGCTGTTGCAGGACATAAATGACATTGTGAATGACAAGGTGCAGTAATTTGAATGTGCAATACATGCCAGCATAGAATACAGAGAGAATTGTTGTATTATGTTTTAACATACATCAAAGTAAGAAATGCTGTATGAGAAAAAACATTACCTGACTGAGGCTAGTGAAACAGGGTAGCTTAAGAAAGGAGCATGACTTCAGTAAGGGCTTTACTGTCAGCATTTCAAACATTTCTTGCTACATTTGTGAACATTCAGTGTTTGTTAATGTCACTGTGAACTTAATGCATCATCAGGCTTAAGCTGAGGAAAATTGGTTTGAAATGCTTTCTTTAACAAACAAATTAATAACTTGAGACTGAAGCGAATATTGACTGTACTTTTACTGAAGGACAAGGTCTGAAACTAAATTACAATAAGGTGTGTGCAGCCTTACGTTACATTAGGACAACCAAGTTATTCAAGCAGGATTGTGTGTGGGAAAATACACTACTAGACACCACACAGGGTGCTGACGAAGACGGAGCTAAGATCCTGTGGGACTCTCAAATTGATACAGATGAACAAGAGCTGGGAAACCTCTTGGAATATGAAATATGATTATGGCAAATATAAGACACCAGGGTCAGGGCATAAGAGGCTGACAATGATAGATGAAGCAGAGGCTGAAAGACAAACAAGAAAGGATTACAGTGTATTTGAAGTTCCTAATACTCACGATACCTCTGCTCTGCTCTAAAATCAACTTTTATGATGCCTAAGATGCTCAGTGTTTGTTGACACTGTCATCGGGGTGTAATTTGATTTGTTTAAACACTGAGGTCATAATGATTTTAAGTCATGTTTTTAATATCATGATCCACTCATGCAAAAAAATTGAGTTTACACATAATAATAATAATAATAATAATAATAATAATAATAATTATGATAATTATGATAATTATGATCTATTATATTAACATGTTATTATGGACACTCATTATTACTATTAAATTTTTTAGTTTTTTCTCCCTCCCTGTCTTGTTCTCTTTCCTTCTCTAAATACATCTGCCCACCTTTGAACTGAATTCTGTTCCAATTTTTCTGCCTGTAAAAAGGAAAATTTCTCCTCCTCACTGTTGCCAAGTGCTTGCTCATATTTGCAATCCTTTCAACTAGACATATTTAACTAGACTCCATATGCCAATTCCAGAGGGAACCTGTTGAAGCTCTTTCCTCTGACACACCATGTTCCATGTTGTGTCTGTGCAGTGAACAGTCGCTGGCTAGCCTGCTGTGCACTATACTCTCATTCATTCTCATTCATTCTGTTTTTTTGAAGAAATCCACCCCAACTGCACAATCACAGTCTCAAGACTCTGGTATGTATGTCTAGACTCTGACTATTGTAGCTTCTGCTTGAAAGCGGTTTCTTGTTGTATATGTTATGTCACAGTTTTACCACTGGAGGGCAGCAGTGTTTATTCTTTCCCAACTGCAACTGCAGTTTTAGTTTGTATTTACTGACAGTACTCGGATTGTATGGAGTTCCGTAGTAATAGAGAGTAAATCCATTGCAGGTCAGATCACAAACTCATAAACTGACAAAAACTTAATGTGGAAGAGAACAGAATTGTAAATAAATAACAACTCTTGGAATGTCTTGTACAAATATTTTTAATTATTAGTGTCAAGTGAACCTGCTTTAGGGCCCCTTGGCAAAAATTCTGGTGGCAAACTACAGGCCTTAGCTACCCCAATCAATCCAGCTCCGAATGTATATGTATGTGATGTATACACCTTGTTGCCTCCAGGTATTTATCGGTATAAGTACTCAGCACTGGCTACACAGTAGGCTATACACAGGAGATTACTACACGGCAGGGCCAATACTCTAATGTTGGAGTGTAACATTTGTAAAACATTTCACAGATAACTAATTTACAAGAAGCTACTAACTCAGTGTGAAAGTAAGTCTTCTGGCTTTCAGACAGTGAGTTAGTCTTAGCAGTCCTGTCTTGTATTTTGAGAGGAGCTGCTCATAGTAAATAACAGTTATGACTCAACAGTTTCACTGAGGTCTAGGAAGCCTTTCAGCCCCTTTAAACTAACTATTTTGGTCTTCAAATTGACTCTCATTAGTAGTGTATTCAGCAGGCAGCTGTTTACAGTGAGAAAGTTCTCGTAAACTGACAGAGCACTATCTGCTCAGCACCAAACCACAGACAAAAACAGATATTTTTCTAAGTTAGAGAAGACTAAAACAGAGCTTAAACAGTGAATATTGGTCTAAATTACAACAGTTGGATACAAACTTGACTGCAAATAAAAACTGCTGTTTATCTGTTGGATGTCAGAATAGGTTACTGATTGGTAATATCGTTCACATAAAATGTTTTTTAGCTTGTTCTGCTCCCCCTAAGTGACCAAAAAGTAAATCCATTCAGATTCAGCTTTAATAACGTGCAAGCAGGTAAAAAATAGGCATGTTTTTCAATGCTTTTCTTTTTAAACACCCTAATTTGACCCACAAAGTCAATCCACAAATTTACATTGTCTGCCTTCCACTTTCTGCAAAACACTGATGTGAGTTTGTGTTCATGAGACCGCAGGTGACTCTTTAGAGATTGTTCACTGAAATAGAATGAGTTCCCTGGTACACTGCAGTCAGATGATTCAGAAAATTCACAGGAGCGGAATGAGAAGGTCTCCCTCCCACAGAGTAAAAAAAAAAAGGCATAGCGCAGCTTTCTTTGTCTCTGAGGGCAAATCCTCATCATCATCAGCTTCAGAGTTGCACATCATCTGGGATTTGATATTTGCACTGGAGTATCCTTTGAGAATCATTTAGTTAGCATATAGGTTGTACCGTTTGGAAATTGGGGTTAAAAGACATTATGCTAGATGAAAATTACCTAGAAATAATAAAACTAGATAATTCACCATGGTAAAACAAATTATAAATTGGTAACATTGGATTTAAAACAACAGCGAGCGTTGGAAGTTACATTTTTGACTGCATAAACTGGAACATCTGGGACCTTGGACAACAGAATTCCTCAGTTTGGAAGACTTTGTAAGATCACACTGTTGGAGGCTGAATGCATCATGCTTTACTTCCAGGTGGTGATTTTGGCAGCTACAGTGATGCTGGTTTATTACTGTGAGTTCACCGACACCTTTAGTCCAGCACAGCAGGGCTTCATCTGTAAGGACCCAGCATTAATGAAACCAGATCCTGGACCTGAACAGGACAGCCGTATACAGCCTGTGATACTGTACTCGGTGGTCGGTGGACTTCCTGTTGTACTTGTAAGTTTATCTGTGATTATCAAAACAAATTAAAGTTTTTTGTTGTGATAAAGACAATGACACTACAAAAACAGCTATTTGCAGAAAGCTCTGATAAAACTGCTGTAAACTCCCTGCTCAGCACAAAACAGCAGATGGACACAACAACTAGGTGGTGACCATAGGTAGTTGTGGAGAAAAACAGAGCTCAAAGTGTAGTGAATATTGGTGTTTCATTCATCACTCCTGATGGAGGCTGAAATTATTGGCTCAATTTTAATGTTTTTGTTCATGAACCGCTGTGACTCATGTTCTTTTAAAGTAACCACTTAGTGAAGTTACCAGCCAGTATATATCATACATAGTTGGTATATAGTAGTGACTTTCACATTTTCCAGCTGAGATTGGGTAACAAAACTAGCCAAATGTTAATTGTTTAAAATGAGGGATTCTCATATAAATGAAAAAAGTAGATTAGTTGTTCAGTTATAATTTGACCTCACATCATTCTAAGCATTGCTGTTGTTATCTGGATTGTAGACCCAAGTAGTGTCATCTAAAAAGTATCAATTCCAACAACATTAAAAACTTTACTAACAACATGAGACCCATTTCACACTTAGATTCTTATCAAAAGCTGTAGAGAAAGCTGACAAGATAGCTTGGTGATTATTTGAGTTCTCATGATTTGAGGTCAGTCATACACAACACTAAAAGACTGCTTGTGCTACTGAAAACCATCTTTGAGAGCTGACGGCTGTGCTTTCTCTTTGTCAGTTTCTCTGGATGAGCATATCTCCTAAATGTACTTCTTACTGTCAGCTGATATGACCAAAAATATAAGAGTTCACCACAAGTCTGACTGACAAGCAAACAGTAGGATCTGCAGATGTCCTGTACATAGGTCACTGATAGCAGGGAGGGGTTTCTATGTCCTGTAAAGATATTGTTGCTCTTTTAGAGGATTTCAGCTTTGGTTAGACATTGCAAAGGACAAACTGAATAATTAGAGCAGCTGGAATAAAAGTGTGTGATAGTTCACATCATGACATGATCATGAAGTTATAAACCTGTTCCTAAAATCCAACAGTTTGTTAATATTTAGATAACCTCTTCAATGAGTAATGATCTTCTTGTGTTTGACAGATTTCAGGTGTCGAGCTGATTATCTTCCTGCTTCACTACAACTCAAACAACCTGTACGATCAGGAGAAGGTTGTTGTCATGGGTGACTGTTGCTATGTGAACCCCATGGTGCGCAGGACCTTCCGTTTCCTTGGTAATCTCAGTACAAATAGTGCACTAAAATTACTAAAACCTGAACTGACATTTAGCTGTTCATAATGTTTAAATCATCAATCAATTATTTATCTGTGATGCTTTTTCACCTAACATGCTGTTATGCAACTGTTGTGGTTTGACTGGTTCATTCAAACACTTATGTTCAAAATGCATAGCATTGTTTTGTTGTAATGACATAAATACTGATCATACAAATGATAATGAGATATTCTTTTGATAAAAAGAACTGCCTTCTTGTAAAATGTATATCTTTCTTAAGTTTACTCATTCACTATGGCATTTCCACAGCAGATATTTGGCCATTTCATAGCAGAGAAATTGAAAAAAGGAAAGTGATAATATTAGAGATGACCCCATTTCATTTGAGTGTCCTGGTATAACATGCCAATGAACAAACTTGCACAATAGCAGCACATAATTAAGAGGAGTAAATGTGAATGTAACCTTATGCAAACATGCTGCTTTTAGATATTTTGGTTTATATGTAAATTTAAAACCTGTAATCTGTGTTTTTGTTTTTTTTTTTTGTAGGTGTGTATGTCTTTGGTCTGTTTACAACAGACATCTTTGTCAACGCAGGTCAGCTCATCACAGGAAGCCTGGCTCCTCACTTCCTGTCTGTTTGCCAGCCCAATTACACTGCCCTTGGTTGCCAGGACATGGTACGCTTTGTCAGCCAATCAGATGCTTGCACTGGTGACCCCGATGACATCATGAGAGCCAGAAAGACTTTCCCGTCCAAAGAGGCTTCACTGAGTCTGTATACAGCTGTTTACCTGGCAGTGAGTGGCTCTGTTTAAAGTAACATGTTCAGAGACCAGCAGAAATGATCAACAGCCAGTTCATCTACTCCACTCTTTAAGACCATCTGACTTTGGTTTCAGAGAAAGTGTCAGAGAAAGAAAATTATCTTCTTTTTCAGATGTACGTCATGTCCTGTGTTGGTTCCAGTGGAGGTCGTCTGACTGGCCCCCTCTTCAGTCTCTCATTGGTCGGTCTGGCTGTGCTAACAGGCATTAACAGAGTGACTGAGTACCGAAACCACTGGAGTGATGTCATAGCTGGACAAGCCATTGGTGGAGCCATTGCTGTCTTTCTGGTTAGTTTCTACTTAAATGTAGAGATCAGCATAAATGACGCATCAATGTAACAACCATTAAAAAATACTGTTTTTAATGGTTCCTTGCATGTTTGGTGATTTTTTAAATTATAATTTTTATTGATTGTCATAAAATGTAGTAATTAAAGTTAATTTTTTAATCATTTTAGTTTCTTTTTGCATCCATCTTTAATCTCATGTTTTTTTTGTTTTGTTTTTTATTTGTATTAAAGTCACACTGTACAAAGAGGCCACTTTGTAAGAATGATACAAAGTTCAAACATCAGAAAGGCTTAATAGGCACATTTGATCTGCATGTCTCTCATGTTGTGAAGCCTACAGTAAGTAGCATATTGCTATGGCTAACAAAGCACAGCCTCAAGGGATCCCTGCATTCTTAGGATCCCACAACAAACTCTTAGTCATTATTTGGGCAGCATGGTGGTGTAGTGGTTAGTGCTGTCACCTCACAGCAAGAAGATCCCAAATTCTGTTCCTGGCCAGAAAAGAGCCTTTCTGTGTGGAGTTTTCATGTTCTCCCCATATCTGTGTGGGTGTCTTCCAGGCGCTCTGGTTTACCCCACCACCAAAAACATGTAACCAGGTGCCATGCAGTGGCAGCAAGTTAAAACAGTTTTCTCCCATAGGGATTAATAAAGTGTATATTTTTATTATTAACTTTTTAAAAAACATAGGAACTTTCAAGATAACTCTAAAATAAACTACTTGCCCCAACATGTTACATTTCAGGGTTTTTTTAAACTTATCAGACTATCTCGGCCTCTTTCCATTGAGTCAGACCACCACTCTGCCACAGTGCATCATCCTTAATAGCATGCTGGTCTAATGGATTAACTTGCTGCAGGACACACATACACAAAAAGCACAAGCTGTAGTGCCTCAATGAACTTGAATCTCTCTTGTGTGAAACAAGCCATGCACAGCTGCCTTGGTTGGGACGTAATCTGGGTCACTGAAACAATTTAAACAAACATGATGAAGCTCTGTCTTCCTGTAGCAAAATACAAATATCTAAATAGAAGGAGTACCAAAATATATTTTTTTACTTCAGCTTTACTATTTTCCTTGTCATAAGCAAATCAGTGTGGTGTGCTTGTTCGTGTGTTTCCTTCTTACAGGTGGTGTTTGTGGTTCAGTATTTCAAAAAGAGACCTGTGATTTCTCAAAGTCCCTCAGATGCAGGAACAGCAAACACTGATGAGACTTCACCTAAAATCAATCACACCATGGAAACCAGTGACACATATATTGTAATGCAGGTAAAACAAACATATTACATTGTTATATGTGTTGGTTTTTATTTTCTCAAACAACACTAAAGAGAGTGCAAGATATAGCACATTGTATATTAAAGCCATTATGTGAATCTGTACTGTTTTTCTCACATGCCATAAAACTGAAAGTATACATACCTGAAGTTAAACACTTAAATGAAGAGACTGTCACTCAGAACACCGTCAAAACTTTTCTCAAACACTGAAGACATTTGTAATGAGTTCAATGTGCTGTTCTATTTTGGAGGCAATTATTGTTTTATTTTTTCCCCTCTCCTGTAGAGCCCAGGATCCTGCACAGAGGTCACATGACTATGAACCCTGCCCCAACGACTGAGGGGAAATAAAAGAAATCTGTTCTACACCACACTTGTACCTTTATATTTCAAGACTGTAGGCCTCTTCTTTTAAAACTTCTTTTTGCAGCATTTCAGAATGAATAAATCATTCCAACTTTGATCTCGACTAAACAGTATAATTACTGTAAAGGAGCAGTCACAACATATGTTCCACACAGTTTGCTGCCAAATCAGTTTTACTTGATATCTGCTTTATCTGTCACTTTTTTACTCAACAGTAGAGGACACTGATTGATTGATTTTAGACAAAAGCTACTGTGAGTCACCTTGTGTTGACTTTAAATTTACTATGACATATGATATATAGGTGCTATGATGTAAATAACTGCACATTGCATTTTTACAGTATCCAGATGCAACAAGCTAGACTTTTAAACAGCATCTTCATTACAGTGTACATTATGTAAGAAAATAATGAAACATAAAATCATATTAATCAATTATGAAACATAAAAGGTGTTCAAAGGAAAAAGTGTTTAACAAATGTATTTAAAACTATGCTGGTTATATCAGTGTTGATGGTCTCAGTTTCAATCTCCTTTCAACGACTTTTAATTTTTAAGACGGGGTCTTCATTACAGATGGTCTTTGTTTCAGCAAATGATTGGTTGTCCTTCTTGTCATGTCAAGATAGTAGTTTGGTAGCCAAAAAAAAGAAAAAGGATAAAAACATAACTTTTTGGGGGGGTTACAAGTCTTTTATTAGTTTGTTCAAATGAGAAAAGCCTTCTTACAAGGCTAAAAACAACGCCCTCATTGTCAAAGATATTTACTTCCAATGTGTTTCGTAGCAAAGTTAGTCTTAGGCAACTGGACTTGGTAGAGTTCTTGAAGACGTTTCGCCTCTCATCCAGGAGGCTTCTTCAGTTCTAACTGACTGGTTTGGGAGTCCAAGTATTATACCTTTGTGTAATTGTTAACACCTAGAAAGGGTGGGGTGTGACTCATGTGCCCACCTTTCCATTGTGTGGACCTTGAGTTTCACCCAGGGG
>JAPZDV010000004.1:1386528-1443314 GCA_029814665.1 Acanthurus lineatus | reverse complement strand
AAGACTAACTTTGCTACGAATACCATGACCTGGATGACTGAGAACCTTCACAGACATCTTCCAATGTGTTTCATTAATACATGTATGTATGGTGTTTTTCTTGTTCAGTTAAAATTTATTACTGCTGAATATGTATTCTGTTTGAAAGTACAGGGATGTGTAATACTTCAAACTCGTGGGCCAGCATAAAGATTACTTTATTTTTATTCATTTACTATGTTTTGTCCCTAATGTAATTCCCTTTGCTACTTATCCTAATGCTCTAATAAATTCTTCTCTAAATCGAAACAAGTCCAGAATTTTAAGATCAACAATTGCTATTAATCTGTCTGACACTATTGATCAAAGTAATGTTGAAACATGGATATATCAGCTTGAATCATGTGTTTTGTCACCAAGAGGGCCAATCGCCTTTTTTTATTCTATAAAAAAAGTAAAAAACCTGTTATTATGTGTATACAAACAAAATTTGTCCCTTCTGATTTAGCAGTAGTTTAAGGATGCAAATGGAAATATATTACTCATTTATTATCACAATACAGTAAGACGTTGCCAGATAGCTGACATGGCTGACTGGCCTCTGGTCAAATTATCAATAAATATTTGAGTTATGCTTTTTATTTTGTTTGATTAAGATATGTAAACAGATTCAATGTGTTTAAATGCTGTGCTTACCTGAGACAACTTCAAAAACTGACTGTACAGTGATGTGATGACTTCTTTTAGATGTTGTTGTTTCAGTTTCTGCTCCCTGTGGATCAGGAAACAAGAGTGGAAAACTAACAGATTACAAAGAAGAGTGTTACACATTTTGATGACAAAGTAAATGTTTTATAATAAATTAAGTTTATGTTTATGTTAAATTTTACTGTGCTGTTATGATTCTACACAGAACTTAGTATGATTTCAAATATAGCCACAGCCCTGTTAGGTCCAATGTGTAAAATTTATGCAAATCTATAGTAGAAATAGAATATAATTTTTATAGGTGTGTTTTATGAGTAAAGAATTATGTGAAAATAAGAATCACTGTGTTTTGGTAACCTGAGATTAATCCTTTTATATCTAAAGTAAATCATGCTGATACTAACTTAAACAAGGGTAAAACAAAGTAAAAAAAAAAACATTTAAAGGGGATGTATAAATTGGGCTGATTTTAGTTTCTTCAGGACCAAACACCAGCCAGAGGACCAGTCAGTCAAGGTTTGTCCATTTAATGATACAAGACTCCCATCTGCTGCACACTGAGTCAACTACAGCTGACTGATAATGTGAGCAATGCCAATTAATGAAATATTATTCTAAAATAATTATTGACTATATAAATCATTTTAAAAGTAAAAAGAAATATATATTTTAAAATCAAAGCAAACCAGTGTATTGGGAAGACAATATAGGAAGAGAACTAAAAAGAAGCTAGATTCGCGATTCCAGATTTTTTTTTTCTGTCATTTTACAATGAAACATAGTTGTAGTCCCCTCAAGTAACTTAAGATACCATTTAATTATGTGAATGCATTAATAGCGCAAAGATTATGAAATTAAAAATACAAAGTTACATTTGAGTGCAAAGATTAGTGTCACCCCAGCTCCACTGATGCAGACAGGGCTACGTGTCTTTGCTCTTATTTTGTTTTTATAAATCAACAATCAACTGACACTCAGCAGTAGGTTGTTCTCTGTGCACCACTCTGCCGTATTGTCGATTTCCTCCCGATATCAATGTTCATCGTTGCTGGAAATCCGGCCAATGATGCCTTTAAAATTTTCATGGCAGTTCTCTCCATATAGGAGGATGTGTCATTAGTTTAAATATAAATATCATGCCTACAATAACCACTTAATAGTATAATGACATTTTTATTATTATTTTGGTGTGAGTGTTATCATTATACTCAGATATTCTGAAATAAACATTTTGACCTCTTCGAAAAAACTGCTCTCATTTTAAGTTCAAACGATATAGTTCCCCGTACGACCCTCAGATGTTTTTAAGGCTATATGCAGATTATTTTTAGGATAAAACAAGTTTCCATCCACATTAAAACCGACGAAGTTCTGCTTGTTGATGCGTTTGTTGTTCAGAGGACTGATGGGTCAATCTCTTCACCCAAAGTGTCAAAAAGTAACAAAGAAAACAGTTTAACTTCTTAATTATCAATTATTCACTAGCGTCATTCTGTAATTTAACACAAATATATAGCCACACAGCTGTTATGTTTGTTAGCAAATCCTGTTGGCAATACTTAGAACATTTCGCTTACAGACCAGTAAATCGGGAGTAAATTCACAGATATTTGTCAGAGGATTTATTTTGACAAATATCTGGTGCATGTGAACGCATCTCGTCCGGATGCGGCCAAGAAGAACTTAAGACGACTTTCATTGCTGTTGCTGTTTGCCGGTAGGCAGGCAGGCAGCCAACCGTCATTGGTTGTAACACACATACGCGTGCATAGCCCCGCCCACCTACACCTGCTGCCGGGTGGTCTCGAGCTTCCCGCGGGACAGCGGCACGGGCACTACTACTCAGCGCTCGAGAGAGAGGTGGACTTCTGCCAGGTAGGCTAACCTGCACGTTACTCAGGTAGACAGTTAATGTGAGTGAAGTATTAAGTGTCCTCTGGTTCTGTGAGGATGTAATAACATGTTACAGTAACTTTGACAACAAGGACTAAAAGTTTTCTTACATGCAACAACTATTTCAGTAACAGTTATTTCATGATTTCACATTACTTAGGTTCACAATACTAGCGGGTCAAAACCAGTTCAACAAACAGTGTTAGCAGTGTAAATTACGATAGAGTGTTGAATTTATTATCTCGCCCAGAAAAGGAGTCAACTTTTACTGGATTTAAGTGGATGGCCATGACAGTTTAAAAATAGGGAAAATGTTGTAAATTGACAGACTCAGTGTATTAGAGTGCACAGACCTAACACTTAGCTTGTGAGAGAGAAAGAGTAACATAGAAAGACAAACAGAGAGGTGGAGATAAGCCCTTAATTCTGGTTAAGCTTCAGTTTCTCCAGCTTGTCCCAGTAGGAGTTGAAGCCTCCTGTATGCACTGCAGTCACGGACAGACCTACATATTTTACTTTTGCGGTGACTGAAATACTGTCATCACTGTTTGTTTAAACACTATTTTTAATAACACTTTTAACTGTCTGATTAAAAAAAAGCTAATATATTGTAGGTTGTTTAGCAATTAAAGGGTAATTTTTAGGCTTTGGGTCCTGTAGCTCTTAAACGAGGACATGAGGCAGTGCGTTGGTACTCAAACTTAAAATGACACTTATAAAAACAAATGTTTTCTTGCATAGCTTTTAGCTCATCTTTAACTGGATATTACAGTAGTTGTAGTCATTTCATACATACACAGTTTAACACAGTTTAACGCATTTTAATGTTGCATTGCATTGCTCTCAGCTGAAAGTATTATTTTAAAAAAGGTGATTCTTGCATTTTTAGACCAGTTGAGAGACTCTCGTAAAAGTTTTTTGAAAATTTAGGGAATTCATTGTTACAAAGCCAAAAGTTGATTTTGAGTTGAGATTGAAAATCCATGGTCTTCACTGTACCAAATTCTATTAAAGTCACTTTTTTCCCTTACTTAAATTCATTATGTTGATTTGGTTTATTACAATTGACCCCCACATCTAAGATTACCACCACTCCCACCCCACAAAATGTAAATTGTTTTTCTTTGCTAGTGAACAGTTCAGTCTTGAATCCTCCATTAAATAAGACATAAGGACAAGATGTATCAAAAAAGTCTAACCTAAATGTTTATTGCTTTGGAAGAAAGGGATTCCTGTTTTAACTTTGAATAAAGAAACATTGTAGGCCCTAATTTTTATTTAGCCTATAACCCTACTTGTTTTCATTAAAATAAACTTGAGCAAAGTGCCCTAAAGTTACAATATCATACCAATGACATAAAGTAAATGCTTTCTGTGCCACATTAAAAAAATGTGGGAGAAGTAGCAAATAGTAAAGTATTGAGCACTAGGTTGTTCTGCTGATGAGCCCACATGGTTGTTCTGTCTACACTATAGCTTGGCAAGCAGATGGCTTATGCAGATTAACAGCCTAATGAGCAGATTAGCTCAGTGTACCCACTGTTTTACTGACTGGTTACCTGACTGACTGACTGACTGACTGGCTGATACTGTAAGCTTAACTCATCTATTATTTTTTTGAAATTAAGAAAAGGACAGTCACTTTAATTGACAAGGACAGGGTGGTTGGCATATTCTTTTACCCTTGGGAGATGATACTACAACTGGCTGATTTAATGGAGAAGTGTGTGACTGACAGGGTCAAATTTAACCCCTGCCTCAGGCTGACAGGCAGCATGCCTTGTGCAGGGGAGTTAGGGCAGAATGAAATGCAGTCCCTCTCCTTAAGTGTGGATGGACTGTTTTAAGATGACTCAAAGCAAAATTAATGAGACCCTTTTCTCCTGGTTGACCTGAGGCACTGGGTCAATATATATAGGATACTACATTGTTATACAGCAGACCATACATGCAAGGGGCATATAAGTCAATGGTAAAACACCTGCATAAATAATCTTTAAATTTGATGAGATAAATTGTAAAATAATGCCTGTTTTACAGTAACCATATGGATTTTCACTCAGAGTTGGGTGACCTGGAAATCAAAGTAGTAGATATTTCTTTCTAATAATACTCTCCACCCCTTAACCCCCTTATACATTTCTGAACCCTGCTATTAACTCTTCTGACCTACATCTATATTAACACACAGCCTCCTTGTCTACATACAGCTGAGTTTGCAGTGTGGGAAATCAAACCAAAACCTGGTGTATTTTTAAAATATCTTTATTTTGCAATAACTAAAACAGCAACCTTGGACTCCTTGTGATACAGAGAGATGTTTTTATCAAGGATCCTTCAATTTTAATCTTCAGATTTATGTTCAAAAGTTCGGCAGTGGTGTTATTTAGTCCAAGGCACCATCCATTCAGCTGTTGTGTAGGTTCTGCAAACTGACATGCTGAGGGGAAAACACAATGTGATAATGATACTGCAACTGAGTTTCCTCAAGTGGTTTACCTCATGACCAGTATTTTGGATTTAATTTTGGTGGCATATATTGTTTGTATTTTGTGTTTTTGGTGTTGTTTTGGTGCGTGGGGGTGGGGGGCAAATAGATGAGTTCTTTATTTGTAATTGTTGTGTTTACTGTAAAGAAAACAGGCCTTTAATATTGTAAAGTGTAAGAAAGAATGTTATCAGGGAGTTAATCATATATATTAATATGCCTATGTCTTCTTTAACATTACAAAATACTGCCTAAAATGAGTTGGTTTTATGATGTGACAAGACTAATTGTTGAGTTTTATTAAAATAAGTCACACATTTCGGTCTAGACTTAAACTATATATGAACCTGCAACATAAACATATGTTGCTTTTAAGGAACTGGCTGTAACTACATTCTGTTTTGCCTTTTTTGTGTTTTTTTTTTTTTGAGGGTGAGGGGTGGGGGGATTACAGTCTCTAATAGATGCTTTGCAAACTAATTAAGGTGCCTGAGTAAATTGCAAAATTAAGGAGTGCTCTGGGAGTGCCCTGTTGGCCTAGTGCTGCAAACAACAGGTTCCAGGTCGGAGTATGACTGTGTACTTTTTTTGCATGTAATTATCAACTGCCTGTCATTTTTTCTACCTGCCAACCCAAAATTTACAAATACAAGTAAACGGTACACCAAAAAAAACAAATAAACAAAAAAACTTAAAAACTGTATTTTATTGCATCTCCACACAAAGTTGAGGCCCTTGAACAAGGACCAAGTTATTATTATTGCCAATATGACTTGTACTCTCAAGTATTTCTCCCTAAAATCAAACAACTTTCCTTCCTGCTAAATGAATAATTTTTTTGAGCAACACACCTGATTTTATGCAGGCTCTCTGTTTAAACCTCTTAATTTTTAACCTTAAACGGAGAAAACCCTAATGACATTGAAGTTATTTTAAAAGACATTTACAAAGCCCCTCTGGACATTGATACTGATTATTAGAGACATTAGACATTATTAGACATTATATGACTTTTTTCACAACATGGAACAGTCATTTTAGGGGGTACAAACGGAATTTTGTGTGCCAACATGGTAGGGTGGTGGAGATTTTAACCAGTTACTAATGCCAGTTGATGCCAGTTTTCAGACAGTTTTTTCTGCATAATATTTTACTAAAGACACAATTCAGTAGGCACAAAAGTAACATGCAGTTTTACACCTGGCCGTAGCAATACACATCAAAATACACAGTTGGATTCCAGTAGTGAAAGATAGAAACAGTTAACTTTTAGAGCTGTCAGTAAATGAAAACAAGTTTTTTTTTTCAGAATCAGTTAAATTTAAAGCTTTGACAACTGAGAAAACAACAAAAAAGAAACATGTAAAACCACAACAGGCAATTACATGATACACACTGGAGACAGCTGGACCAGCAGGGCATCTGCAGCCTCCCCCCCAGCAGGCAACCCAACGACCCACTGGATATAAATAAAAAATTTGACCCCATAGTATATAAAAAGCCAGACTGCTGTGTTTCTGACTAGGAAGTCACTGATCTTCTCTGACCCGCTACCCTAGAGCAGCTGTTAGAGTTTTTGACATTTAGTTTTAAGATCTAACATAAAACAATACCATATAATCATGATCTTTTATAGTATACTGTGTACATTAAACAGTTTAATGGAAATGTGTCAGTAAGGCAAGTCAAGGAAATAAGGTTAGACTATACAGCACATAGGTTTAGGTATATTTATATAGACAGAAGACAATTCAAAGGGCTTTACAAGGACATAGAAAGAATAAACACATTTTGTCTAAAATATTATTCAGGATGGCTCCCAAAATTATGACAAGACCAATTGAGACTGTATGTTGCAGACAGTCAGTCTGGGAGAAATGACAGAAAGAGAAGGCTACACACACACACACACACACAGACACACACACAAACAGATGCACAGCAGCTGTAGTTTGAGAAGAGTCTTGTAAATCACAGGGTTCTGTCATCCTGTTGTCTCAGTGACGAGACACTGCTAAGGTTGAGGTAGTAACAGCAGTAAGCGGTAACAAAATTGACCTCTGCTGTTATTGTAAATTCTTCAAGTTACCTGGAACTGGGAGCAGCAGGGATGGAAGGAACATCAACAGCTAAAGAAAATTGAAGAAGGACAGAGCAGAGAAAGAAGCATTGTAGTACACTGTGTACATCTTTCTTTCATAGAAACAACACCATGTTTCCAGTTTCTAACAAAGGAAATTATCTGTTTTACCGTTATTGTGACATTTGGTGCATATATCTAAAACGCCTTTCTGGAGTCTCCACTGAACACTATTTGCGTGCATCTGCACTTGCTTAAGTTAAACTCATGGAACCTCAATGAGAAGAACAGACCTATTATTGTCTCAAATTATAATGCATGTTGGATTAGGTGTGCAACTATAAACAATATTACCAATGATGTCTATTAATTGCTATTGTATACAAGGACAAACACTTATTATGGATCACTTGGTATGGAGATTAAGGTAGTTTACAACGCCTGTTGCCCAGTATACAGTACATTAAAAAACACATGAAGCCAGCGATCACTCAAAATTGTGTTTTTCCTGCTAACAAATCTAGTGTGCTGTCGTTGTTACAGTAATCTGGCTGTGGATATAACTTTGATTTGTTTATCTTATAGTTAAATTTCAGTGTGGAACAATGGAAAATTATGTCTGACAAACTTCTTTTCTCTCTTGTCTGCTTTCTCTTCACACTTATTTTTCCTTATCTCTCTCTCTCTCATTGTCTGTCCTGAAAGCAGTATGGAGGAGTCTGACCTGCTTAAAGAGAGGCTACACGCCATTACTGTAATGCTTTACTTTCCTCTACTACTCAAATGAAACACCCAATATTATGATATAGTGTTGTATACTGATACTCTGCCATAGTAAAGTAACCTAAAAATTAATTAAAAATAATTTGTATACATTTATCTGCATCACTGTTGACTGTACCTGTAACTCTCAGTTTATTAAAATCTGTTCTTTAAATTCACTCATTTAACTGTCTGAGTGTCTTTTATGAAACAGGAGAAGCATCACATTCAAGAAGACATTAGACAGAAGAAACTGGAACTGGACAAAGAGAAACTCAAACTACAGCATCTAAAGGTGTGCTACATTAAATTACACTTCAACATTGCATGAATAAACCAGATGACGTGTTTGATAAACTGTTTGGATCATGGTATTAACTGTTATTAGGATGAATAATCATTCTGTCCATCTGTTAGTCTACAAATGGTCAGATCATTATTCTCCCTATAACCTCCACTGGCACTGTGCTCACATTTACTGTACTTTCCGGACTATGAGGTGCTACTGTTTTCCGATGCTTTGAACCTTTCAGCTTAAACTATGATGCGGCTAATTTACGGACGAATATAAACGAATATAAACGAGAACGAGTGTGACGAAGTAATTCTGAGGCTGTTAAATTCTGACACTGAAGAACACAGCTTTAGTGGTTTTAGTTGTTAAATTAAGTGGATGCGGCTTATATACAGGTGAAGCTTATAGTCCGAAAAGTATGGTAACTATTTTACACCTGGCTGTTATGGAGTTTTTAACCTAAATTGCATTTAAAGAGATTGTTAGATTAACACTAGTAACTCCTTATGTTTTGTCCTTTGAAACCTTCAGAAAAAAGCTTTGAGAGAGCAGTGGCTGCTACACGATTCAGCTTCCCCACAGCAACAGAGCCTTCTCTCTGACCAGCAGCAGACCAGAGCGCTGCAGCTCAACATCCACAGGTAATAAGGCACACCCTTTCACATATGACCCACTGTACCTGTTGCAATACTGCAGTTGGTGTCTGATTCATTAGGATGGAGATGGAGGTAGAATCTCTGGAGAGAGAGGAGTCTATGTTATCCACCAAGGAGAACTTGATCCTAAACAGACTGAAGGCCGTGGAGAAAAGTTCTGAGGACATTATCAAGGTACACACACACACACTCTTACACACACTAATATAGCAAGGAAGCTTTCCATAAACTTGCAGTCTGCTGAACCACTCTGAACTTGCACTCTTTGAGTTGTTAAGGATAGGGTGCCTGGTGTACATACATGTACAAAACTGCCAGTTATTATCAACTGATTGTGCAAACAGATAACAATAATGCAAATTCTTAAACTTTAATGCTGAATGCTTGCTTTTTCATCTAGATTAAAGAAAAAAAAAATTCAAAGACTCCTCTAGAGCAGAGGTCCCCAACCACCAGGCCACGAACCAGTACCGGTCTGTTTGTCATTTGGTTCTGGGCCGCACAGAGAAAAAAAAAAATTATTGATGATCAGAGTCTGAAAGATGTTTTATTTTGAAAAATAACCAGATTCTCTCCCAATTACATCCGTTCATGCCTCTTGACACCTGCTTGACACAGGTTAAGACAGGTCAAGACGCTCGCCTAAGTCACTCCTCAGTTAAGCCCTCAAGCTAGCTAGATGGGACCGACTCGTTGCAGAGAAACAAGCTCAAGGCTCCCACTAACTCAACGTAATGGTGAATTGTATTTTTATACATTTATATTTGTTTTTATGTCGGTCGTATCATTTCAACATTATTTTCGGTGTAAAAATGGTTGGGGACCGCTGCTCTAGAGGAGGCACAAGGACCATGTGGACCAGAGTTATTATAAAACAAAGAAACTATAAACTTTAGAATATACACAAGAAAACCAAACAGTCTGAGGACAAGTGTGATAAGCTGTCTGATTTACTTGTTTTGAATATTTCAGACATAACCAGTGCTGCTTTGGCAGCTGAAGAAGTAGCAAAGAGTCAGGAAGGGATAGCTTTAGCAATACACTCTAAAAATGTAATGGGCTACATTATGGGATCTAGTGTTTTGTCCCCACAAGGAAGTCAAGACCCCACAATGTGATACTGTGTTTACTGTTCAGTATTTCTGTGTTCCCATTTTGTTTGCTTAATTAAATTTGTGACTGTCTTCTAGGAGGTTCAGGAAAGTTTTGTTCCTGGTAAGTCATGGCATACTTTTTTGAATGTTTTAACCAACCGCAAAGATAATCATATGTTAAAGTTAACTTTTCTGTCCTGCAGAGCCATTACAGGTCACCCAAGTGATCCCTGATGTCCCAGAATCCATTTCTCCATCAGCCAACAAAACCTCTGAACCAAGTATACCAAGAAAGAGTGAGATAATTTTTTACTCATTCCTGTAATTACATTCAAAGTACAATGGAGTTTTGATTAACAGGTTTTCACAAGTTTAGTTGTTAACTCATAGTCTTGTATTTAACTTGCAAAGGACCTGAAATGAAAAGTCTACTGAAAACTTGCGTTCTAGTATCAGAGGCTTGTACAATGCTCCTTTGCTAAAGCTAGCAGTTGTTGTCAACTTTGATGTAATTGAAATGGACCTCATTGGAGACCATTGTCACATTTTTCTTTTGTCATTTGTAACATTACTACGCTAACCTAGGCTCATAAAAAAAAAAAACAACAACTAACTTTAAGGACGCAAACCCCTACCCCAGTGTCTCTCAGGGTCAGGAGGTGTGTGTGCTGTAAAACCATCTTGCAGGGTCTCAGAGCCGCTCTGTTGGTCAGTCGCTTAGCCCATGCCAAAGATTTTGTGGTTCAGTTTAAAAAGGGGAATATTTACAGTTTGTGGTCATGGGTGAAACCAAAACTGTGCTGTATCAGTCTCTGTTGTTTTTAAGCAGTCTTGTGTCTCTAAGAAGAATGGTTTGCCAAAAAAAAACTGAACCTAATCCGGACATCTAGTGCCATAAAAACACGCCCTTTATCTGATGATGGTTTTGACAGCACATTTTGGAGAGGATGTAAATGTTGTGCCAGAGTCTGCTGCCACTCCTTTACTATAGGAGCAACAGCTAGCGCTAAAGCGGCTATTGTTTATTGTGCAAGTAACCTATACAAGGTATCATATATAAAGACATAAGGTAATAATATGAACTCTGTCTTTGTGTCAGCTCTGTTTGCCATGGAGATTAATGTGACTAAAAACCTGTCGACTGGGGAGAGCACGGTGCTTTCTACTGCAACAGTTCCTCCCGAGGAGTTAAGCCAGCATGCTGGGATCAAGGTTTATGACGACGGCAGGAAGTGTGTTTATGCCCTGAATTCACATGAGGTATCAAATAATTTGATTAATATAAAGTAGAAGTTAGAATTTTCATGGTACACAAAGACCAATGAATTAAAAATTGTGAGTTTATAAAATTTGTACATTTTTGAAGAATTCCTAAGAAGTGTGACAGCAACTTCAGCATGAAGACTATTTACTGTTCAGGACAGCATATACATAATCTGCTTTAGTTTGAAATTTACAGGACAGGGACAGAGTGTTGTAAGATGTGGCCACTAAGCTCCTACATGAGACCATGCAGTGCTTTGAAAGTAATGGGAAAAGCCTTAGAATCCATTGTAAAACCACTGAAGGCCAGACCAAAGAACCTGAATGGGTTTTTTTTAATCCTCCTTTTTCAGTTGTGTAAATGTGTAATATGATCATGATTAGATGTTGGAAACAGTAGAGACTTGACAGTACTTCACCTTGGTAACAAAAGTTATATAAGAATAGGCCAGAGATCGTCGCTACATCTCTGGCGCTAGGCTTAACAGAGAAAGACATATACCATAGCATTCTGATAAGGTAATTAACCCACACAAGTTTATTACAAGTTTATTCTTTATAATAACGTTGACTACTAATCACTAAGTAGAAGGAAGTTTATAGACATTCAACGCTTGAAGTCAGTGAGAGAGTTCTTATAGGACATCAGACTACTGGTGGATGAGGATTGTGCAGACACATATGTACAAAACGGTGTGTCATCAGCATGGACAGGAAAGAAATAAATAATGTAAAAATACAAACGCAGTTACTCTAAATTGTCTATTAATTTAATCTTATTCTATTATTTTTTTGTACTCAAGCAGCTCTCTTTTTGTGTCTCCAATATTCCCTGCTTTTTGTGCTTTTGCAGTATTTTGCAATATTGACCCATATTCCTTTATATTTCAAGGGTTCAAATGACCAGACCTGTGTGTCAGAGCTGTCAGCCAATGAGGTGGAAAAGTTACTGAGAAGTGCCACCCTGCATCGCCAAGTAAATCCCCCAAGCTACCAGCAAAGTTACAGCATAAGGGAGAAACATTGCTTCTACAACAATGGGAAGGATGGTGTGGAGGAGAGTGAATTTAAACACCAGAGAGCACATTATAGTAACCACCTACCCAGAAACAACATAACAGAAAAAGACTTAAGCTGTAGGGAAAACTGGCAGAGAAAACCAGGTGTAGAACATTTCTATGATCCTCATGGCAGCCATCACAGAAGAAGGGAAGAGAGAAATAACCAAAGCAACTTGAGGGAAGGTCATCACCCTGGAAACCACAGAAGTTTTGGATACTGCTATGGCAACCAGAAGAATTGTCACTATAGTTCCTGCCAGCTGAGAAACTGTGCTCAGGAAGATTGGTATGCCAGCCATTTCAACAATTGCACTATCAGAGGCAATCATATGGCTAATAGTGGTACAGCTAATGACTTCCCTCCTCCCAGATCACATGATGAGGAAGCAGTTTCCAGCTACCAACCACAGCTCTGCTACACTCCAGCCAATTATATTCCTCTTAGGGATTACATCAGCGTAGACGAAGAAGAAATGTATTGCTTCAACTCGCCCTCCTATCACAGTCATGATGGAAACTCACACACTGTTCTGCATAGTGACCCCACCCACTCTGACAGAGTGCCCTCCCCTCTTTATGGAGACGACACTCCCTTCACCATCCTCAATGCCATGGACACTACTGAGCCAATCACAGCCATCTTTATGGGATTCCAGACAGCACAAGATGACAGTGGACAGGTTCAGGGGTTTGAAGGCTCCCTAAAGGCAGAGCTGGTCATCATTGAGGACAATGAAGACAACAGTGACAAAAAAAGCATGAAGGAGAAGAAGAGCCAACTTGGGGGCACTGGATATCTATCTGGAGGTTCAGCACATGGAAACTTAGGATGTGTTACAGGAGTTGGAGACAAAAGGACGGAGAGACGGGTGGGACCAGGTATCAGAAAGATCCAAAAAAAACACAAAGCCTGCTGTGCTGTCTGCTAACTGGACTTGCTGATGCATGGCAGTGTGTCTGACTCAATAGCCAGTTTAATCAGCTTGTTTACCTAATGACCATCTGTAGACGGGCCCAACATTGCTTTGTGTCTCAATTAAAATATAAATTATAGTGTTTTGTGTACAAACAAGTGAAAACTGATGCTCAACCTAACACCAGAAACCACCTATAGGTATCTATGGTGGGACTGATGGCTCTACTCATCCAGCTAACTTCACTAATCATATTTTTCTTGTAATAAACAAATGAAATTGCCAAACATAAAGACAAAGGGATCGCATAAAGCGATGCACCCACAGAAAACTTTTACCAACTGTAAAAATCTACTGAGCTTTTAAGCTTTTTGGAGCTAATTTTTTTCAGCTACATCAAACATTTCAATTTCAACCTTTATGGTCTAGTACATTTTATATACTGTCATCAGTATTATTTTTAGCTGGCAGCTGTTTGCAGCAAGAAAATCTCAGATACACCCCAATTGCACCAACAAAGTGTAATCAAAACTTCAGAGACTGCTTCTGTTGTGCACAAATGAAGCGCTGCATGCTGAGTTACATGTTTTTTGTGACTATTGGTTGTGCTGGTTCATGCACACATGACTTGATACTTGCTTAACTTGAGCAATGGCTTGACCTGACACCCTAGATGTATCATAGGGTCTCAACTTTACTTGCTCTCTCCTCACCACAGTAACTTTGACTGTAGTTTAAATAAGGCTCAAGTTTAAGACTTGAGACTTATTTGTAGCTTGCAAATGTGAGACTTACTCCCATCTCTGTCTGTAGATCTGAAACATAGCCCAAAAAGAGCCCAAGAAGAGAAAAAATACTATGCCAGTAAGTCAGTAAGTAACATGAATGTCAGTGGTGAAAAGTTTCAATGTGGAAAAAGTAAAAAAACAAAAAGTTAAATTAAAATGCAGAAAAAGTTAAGTTTCCACACTCCTCTGCAATCTACATCACTATGTACGCTTGAAAATTCCATATCATTAATGAATAAACACTAATGTACACAACATGAAAGAGACTTACCTTATAAAGATTATCTTAAATGTTGTTATCTTATGTATAAATTGTTAGGATGTGTGTAACTGTAAAACAACAGATACTGTCATTCAGCTTGTGCTCAAGTTTAGATCTCTGAGCTGCTTCCCAGTGGCTCCCTCTGCTGGTGTAAAGGTACCCATGTGACCTAATTTATAATCATAAGCAGTTACAACTTAAGTGGTAGCAATGCTTGACCAAGAGCTAATTATAATAGTTGTAAAAATATTTTTCCTAGATAAAGAATATGCAGTTTGTACAATGAACACAACATAGTTTTTCAAAGAGGTGCTATGTAGTTCTGTATATTTTAAACTGGTTTCCAAACTAGGTTTCACAGACCCTTAGGTACCCAGAGGTACGAAAGCAATTTCATTTCAGCTTGCAATGAAACTGGTAATGTTTTGTGACACAATGTAAATTTATAAAAAACATCATGTATCATATTTATATTAGAAAGCATACAACCTCTGACGGCCTGCTTTTATGAAAAACTGCAAATAGCTTTTTTTTCTTGTTTTGGTTTGATTGACACTTTTTCTAACTGCTGATGCTTTACACATTTTTATACTAACTTTAAATGTTTGAACTGTACATATATTTGACTTCAGTGTGTCGGATGATGAGCATAAGTAATAATGACACTAATAAACCTTTGTAACTAGTGGATGTCAGCAGTTCGTCTGTCTGCTTGTCTAATATTCATCACAACACTACACTTTATGACTCTGTGTGTGTGTGTGTGTGTGTGTGTGTGTGTGTGTGTGTGTATGTGTGACTAAGTGTTAGACGTTAATCCTTTATGATGTGAATCAGTTTAGATTCGCCACAGATTCATGCTGGATATCAGTCTGTATTAGTTAATATTGACAGTGATGTCACCTTATTATACCACTCTGGGCATTTGACATGCATTATGATGTGGGGATGAAAATATGTGCCCATAGCCACACTGCTGTGTTCTTCTGGGTACACAGGGCAAATCCCCATAAAAATTATTTTTTCGAGTTCATACTTTATTTCACATTAGGTAAGGTTAAGGTAAATGTAATGTCTTCTAAAGTGATGGAACCATGACTGTGTTTGTGTGTGTGTGTGCGCAAGTGTGTGTGTGTGTGCACAGACTTGCTTCCTGTGGCTGACAGCATCAGGTCCAATGACCTTATTGACAGTACTTGTATCATTGGCACTGACAGACAGCCAACACTAATTAGTCATTGAATACAGTGGAAGCCTTGTTACTGTCATGACTGCAGGACAGAATCAGTCCACAGGTTACATTAAAATCACTTCCACCACCACTGGACACCTCAAAAAGAGACCGTTCATATAGTTTATAGCTTGTACAGCTTATAATCTCAACTTAAGGTTCAAGTATTTCCTTTTTTTCAGAGCTATCATTGCAATCACATGGTCTTCATCAGCAGATGAATTAACCTTAATTCCATTTTTAAGTCAATAATACACTGTGAGGTCAGAATAATGAAAAGTTTGAACATGTAGAGATCCAAGACAACTGAGCAAACTTCACCTGGTCATAAAGATAAAGAAACATGTTGTAAGCAAGCAACAATGGAGATTTTAATTCATGTGCAGTGTCTTTATTATATTAGCTTATGAATACAAAATTTCAAATTAAAAGTTAAGATACAAAAGAATAAATGCAATAATTTGGTCAGTTGGGACACTCATTTTAGCACGAGACAAAACCGAGAGTGCATTGCAAGGTTTCAATCTTGCAAATATGGTGTTTGTATTTTCTTTGAAATTACTTCACAAAAAAGAAATGATGACGGTGTGATTTGGCATACAGGTTCTATTTTCTTGTGCTTTTTTATTTGAGAGAATGTTAATAATTTTTTTGCATTTAAAAACTCACTGCATCTATATTTGAAGAATTCAACCCAAAAACCCCCTTTGATGCCTTATCTTAATCATTTAATTTGTGCAATTCCTCAGGTGTAATTCAACATAATCATTTCTGTTCTCACCACAGTGTCTTCATGAGCCAGGAACATTTACAGGCTGTGTGAAACTGGAGCTGCTCAGTGTGATGCTGAACTGACAGCAGAATGATGTGTTGTGTGTCAGCTGCAGGGGAGGAGTGAGGAAAGAGGGTTGATCCATCCTACTTGCTGGAGCTTTTTTGGAGCCTCTGAAGTCTTTGTAGCCTGCAGTGATCCCTGACTGACTACTCTAACCAGTTCATCATCAGCATCCTGCAGCTCAGCCTCCACTTCAGCCTTCATGTCAAAACTTTTTCTGTAGTTTGTAATCCTTTAACTGATCCTTTTCTCCCTCCATGTTCCTGCTTTATCTGCTGTCTCTGCCTGGCTTGACAAATTGTTGAAGATGAACATAATTATTTTTGTGCAGCCTTCTATTACACTCTTTCTCTTAAGTTGACTGATTGTCCTCTTTTGTGCATCATCCCTTTTTTAATCGTTGTTGGCAAAATGTTTCTAAGCATTTTTAAAAGTTTTGTTGTCTGTGATACTGATCCTGATAGCACAACAATAGTGAAGCCTTTAGGAAACTGCATTTAAGAATGGCTAAACGTGTTCATGCAACTGCAGAATTCTCCGTTTACACTTTTTGTGTGATATCTCTATCTGGTTAAAATCACAACAAGCACTTACTGTAGGAAGCCCAGAATGCTGATATTTTAACTTTGGAGCTCTGGACACTAGTTAAAACTAAGGTGATACAAAATCAAAGCTAAGGCTCATTCAAGGTAGTAATTTATTAACTGCATTTTACTCTGTATGATTTACTGAAGAAGAGATTTGAAAATCTGTTGGATTTGCATGTAACACATTGTTTTCTTTCTTGTGTCTTTTGAGTTTATCACTTTGTAAATGCATGACTGACAGTAAACACTTTTTGAGCCAGTGTTTTTGGTTTGTTTTTTAGGGAGACACTGAAAAACATCCATTGTAAAATCTGCAACCCAAGGGTGTCAGTTCCAGTTGAGATGAGGACATACCCCCTAACTTTTCAAAATCATAATTTTGAATATTGTAAATAACTTTAGATTAACAGTTTAAGTTTGAAAATTTGAAGATTCCCTGTGAAGCCACATTAAAATCTGATTATCTAAATGGTAACTGATAGAATAACCATTCTGTTAGAAAAGTAACAGTGCAAACTTAAACTATGTTTAGGTTATTTACCTTCTGTAAATGCTGTCAGACAATGTCTTGTACCTGGAAATCAAAATGGTTGTCAACAAATAAACAGACCCTGAACAACCCACACAGTAGGTTTAAGCAGTCACCCACTTTATTGAAGATATCATCACCAGAGCTTTCATTTGGCAACACTAAATGACAGAAACTCAGCGCGAATAAACTAAGAAATAAACAGAACCAAAATAAATCACATTAATAAGGAAAAGCTGTAATAGTCAGGACAGCTGCTTATGAGTCCATGTAGAATATCATACTAAGTATTATGTGGAGTGACCCAGTGTTACCTCTGTATTCATTGAGAATTAGCATGAACACAACCAGCAATGCTAAGGAACTTGATGACTAATTGCACTTTCTTCTCAAAACTAAAAGTAGTATCATTGATTAATACAGTATCAGATAATTAATTTAATGCAAAAAAAAATGCACTAAGACAAAAAAAAAGGAGCCAAAACCAGGAAAGGATGTGGATACAACGCTGCAACTGCAATGAAACCACAGGGCAAACACTGAGAGCACAGTAGTATGTATTATATGTGTATCATACAGTATATCTAACAGTAACATAATGACATGCTGAACTTTAAACCTGCCCTGCTTTGACATAACAGTAGTTATCCAATACATCTCAGACTCTTATATGAAGTCATAGCTCCAAGACTGTTGTTCTAAAAGGTTATGTCCGCATGAATTTTAAGTCCCAAGACTTTGATACAATACTTACATACCGCATATGCATAAGAGTAGTTATTGTTTTCTGTGATCATTCCTCATCTCCATACTGACCCTGAAGGAATCCTTTCCAAGTGTAAATACAAAAGAAAAGATGGGGTACCAATGCGATTCTTGCAAAAGATAGTTCCAAGGATCACTCAAAGTTCATATGAGGCTACAGAAATTTAAGTTAGCCAAATCAAGTGGATATCTTCCGGACAAGCTTTCCCTTTAGCTTACAATGTCATTCACAGAACTTAATCTTTTCTGTTTGTTCATTTTCAGAGCAAACAACACAACTTTTTCAAGAAATATTGTAATAAAAAAGAAATTAAAATCGATGGGAAACCATTTTTAACATAACACTGAACACAAACCTACACCCCCCTTCCTGACACAGATAACTACTTGGTTCATCTAATTCCAACTGAAGAAGCCTCATATTAACTTCAACTAAACTTAACCTATACTAAGTATTCTTGAAATGCATTTGCACAAAAGTGGGTTTATTCTACGGTAAGTATGAAGAGGAGAAAAAAAAGTTACCAGCAACTCTTTCATTGTTATATAAAACAAAGCATTGTGATAAGATGGAGGATGGAAACAAATCAAATTTCAACCTTTAGAGCAGAAATAAAGCTACATCCAATGTATAGACACAGCTTCAGGTTACACAGTGACACACAGCTCAAATGTAGTTAGTCAGCTACACAGGTATCCTTGTAGTACATCATATACTGCAACACAGTAGTGCAAACACATCACAGCATATAGCACAATCAAAATATATTGATGCTGAACTGAAACTGCTGCTGTTAACATTGCACTTTTATTTCACCTTGGCAGTTGAATCCTCTTATTTCTCGTTGACTTTAATGAACCTTTAATCCACAGCTGACTCATGTTAAGTTTGTCATTGAGCAAGCCTGTTCTGAAGCCATAGAAGCCAAACTTAAGTAAGCTCTAACCAGCTGATGTATAGAGGGTGGGTTGATTTAGGCCTGTTATAAAACACACTCTCATACACACATGCAAACAGCACACACAAATGTCTTCCTCTAAAAACAGACTCCAAAAATTCATTCTGACACAATATATAATAAACCTTTTACAAATAAAGCTTTAAAAGGATTTACAAGCATTAATCAATTAATAAATATATGCAGCAAAAATACAATACAATAAATCTCATTTTCTAAGTTTTGAGACAGGACATAAAAATATGTAGAAATCTTTGCTAGACTTTAGAATAGAATCTCCGATTCTTTCAGGAGCGCTCAAGTTATTTTGCCAACTGTAGTGGGCAGAGTTTGGTCAAGTAGTATCTTTAAAAAAACATTTTTCTTTAATTGATGACTTTTACTGCATGTATCGAACTAACACTTCTTTCGCCCAAAAATTTGATGTTGGTAGTAAAGACATTCACCAAAGCCATCATGGCAGCTCATTCTCTATTTAGTTCCTCTTCATTCAACCAAAACAGCCAATACTTGAGTGTAAACTAGCTGTAAGGTAGCCACCGATCTAATTATTGTCTGTGCGCTATGTGCCTTTTTTCTGCCTGCTAAGTCAGGTTTCTCTTTCTTTTTCCCCAGATTGCTATGCTAATTAGGTACAATTACTAATTTTCACCCTTATGAACACAACCTCTTCTTAGCATACATGACCTATGGTGAATTTGCAATCATTTAAAGGTTCTTAGTTCCCATTTTCTCTGGCATCAATATTGGGAGTAGTAGCATTACTTTCATCCGTTGTGATTGTTTCTGGGCATTTAATCTTTGTATGATGGAGCAAATAGAGCTAATCAAACCTCAACTTGTATGTTTCTAGCTGATGAGAGTAAAATTGTTTCAACAATTAGCTAAGGTTCAAATTTTGCCTTTTAGGTTAAGTGTAGAACATTGATAGCTTTCGTTCAGTTTTTTTACATGCTGAACAAAAAAATGAACAAGACTTGCAACTTTGAGACTACAAAATCTTCAAAAAAGAGTTTAAATTTGCTCTTTCCACTTTGTTTAAACAAAAACCCACAAAACTGTATCTAACTGTGGAACTCTATTTGGGTTAATTTACGACTTAAGAGGCAAACGCCACTGTGTCTGTGCAACTGTGACCCAAACAATATTCACTTAGCAGCTAGCACGATTTAGCCAACATGGCTGACCTAGAAAACATCCAAACTCTCTTCATAAATGACTTAATAAACATTTCACTAAGGCAGTGATTTTCAAAGTCTGGGTTGGCACATCTAAAATACATGAATTGAACACAATATGCTAAATTATTTTTGCATATGTCTTCTCAAAACTCTGTTTTACAAATTTCAAAATAAATGCTGTATTCAGTTTATACTTAAAACTGATGAATGAAATTAAAATGTGACTGACCAGAAATAGTTTGAAAATCACCGCATTACAGTCAAAAAACAGTCATTCAAATAAATTATCAGTACAGTACTGGTGCCATAATTGATCAACATCAAGAAATCAAAGTGCAGTAAATTTAATTATTAAAGGATAGTACTGCAGATTGTGACATGTGCTTCCAAAGTTTGCTCAAAATATAGGCCACAGGGCAAAAACAGTGCTAGGCCTATAGTCATGATTGCACTTTTATACTAACTTATTATAATAAACCTTCCTGGGAATATGCCCAAGAAGTCCATAAAAGTTATTAAATATAAGGAAAATGTCTAAACTGTGTCATGGCAAGCGTTTCCTTTGTGTCATACAGTCATACTGTTTCAGAAATCATGCAAAATACCAGTTTAACTTGAAAGCAAGACTTGTCAACTTTTCCGCCTATAAAAATAACATGGAAACCCAAAGTCAGTTAATTATCTTAGTCTTTGAATCCAAGCTTTAATAAACACACAGCGTGTTGTGTCGTGTGTCATCCTTCAGACAACAGATTTGCGACCCATTGGTTCTCAACCAACAGCCTTAACAAAGATTGCAGCAGAAATTTGCTGCTGACAGAGAAATGACTATATGAGTTTTTTAAACAGAAGGAGGCGTAAGAACAGAGGCATAAGATTTCATTTTGGCTTTTAAATGGCTGACAGTAGAGCGCCGCAGTCGCTCACTCCTTCTTCTGATTGGCTAACAGGGAGGCCTCCCATCGCTGCGCCATGG
Source organism: Acanthurus lineatus (assembly GCA_029814665.1). Lineage (NCBI taxonomy): Eukaryota > Metazoa > Chordata > Actinopteri > Acanthuriformes > Acanthuridae > Acanthurus > Acanthurus lineatus. Next base: position 1,422,008 of record JAPZDV010000004.1, on the reverse strand, counting down.
TGTTCTGTCGTCGTGGCACGGAGGAGAGGGAGGGGGGGAACTGGAGGGAGGGGAAGATTCAGCTAAACCACTGGAGCCAAGATGGATAGATAGATGGATAATTGAATGGTTGAATGGATTATGGGATGGATAGATGGATGGATGATTAATGAATGGGACAAAAGAGAAATGAAAAGAAGATGGGATAGTTGGAGGGATTAATGGACAGATAAATGTATGAGAGATGGGCAGATGATAAAATGAGCCAAAAATGAACATATCTCCTAAATTGTGAACTAAGGGATTAGAAAATTAATCAGTCCAACTGATTAACAAATCAGAAAGTTCACAATTAATAAAGGTAACAAATGAATGAATGAGCAAAGGAAGAAATTAATTACCCAAAATGGAAATTACAAAAGAAAAACTTTAAATATGAATTCCATGTCATTTTTACTCATTATTACACAATATTGGAAGCTACAATCATCAATATCCCCATATAAACAGTACGTTTGGTCACTAGAGGGCCTATGGATGTTAACTTGGTTTCTCTGAGTATGGTTTCTTGTTACTTAAGTGAATGTAAGCACACTATATGACTTTAAATATTTGATAAAGAGAGTTTGAGACAGACTTTATGTAGGGGGTTTCTACAAAGTAATTCTCATGCCTGTAGCTTAATTTAAAGTGTTACAGATGTTTGTCACCTTGCTTATCATGTCTCAGGGTGTCAGAGAAGCTATAATGCTGATATGGAGATACATTCTTTTGAAATGAGATTAACCCAAAGTTTGTTCAGTTAGTTAACTTGTTATAGAGGTAGATTTTTAGAATTTGTTCACTTGGATATGCAGACTGCAACAGGCAATTTTAAAGACAGAAAGAGATACAGAAACTAAATAAGTTTATGTATTTGCATGCGAGATAGTGATTGTATCTATGTGTTTGGTCAGCTGACCTTGTGATCACAGGACAAACTGGAGCGATCCATTTTGCGGGTCCTGGAGGGGGACGATGGGGAGGAGACACATCTGTCTGGAACCTCTGGCACTGGGGGAAAAAAATCAATGATAATACTGAGACCATTTAATCACACAGGGAAACATTATGTTTTTATCATTCAATAAGATGTTCCAGACAGAAACCATATTTTTATGAATCTTAATACAATTCCAAACAGTCTGTACACACACACACACACACAGTCTGCTCAGTATAAAATAATATTCTATCAACAATGAATTAAGAATGTTAAAAACAAGGGAAAAAATTATCATCTGCAAATCTTTGGACTATTATTGACACTACTTTGAGTTCCCATACATCCCAGAGCTATAAAGGACCAGAAAATGACCATCACTAAATGATCTTGGGAGAGGTAGGTACATCAAACACTGAAATTATTTTTTTGGGATAGGGTTTCAGGTTAGATGTCTGGAATAGGGTCTGTGGTTAGCACAAATTTCAGAGACTTTCAAGTTTTGCTCTATGAAATACAATACAACAATAGTTTGGACATCATTCTCAGTGTTGTACAGAGGCTGTTGGGAACATTAATGTCCCTTTGCCAAACACAATAACTAACTAGCCATTGGAAAAATCCCATTAACTTTTTGTCAGGGAACCAGGTCTATTTTAACTTCCAAGTTGGAATATAAATCACATCTTTCCTGTGGCACTCTGTAGAAGCAGCTCAGTGGGTTTGGTTTGGTTGGTGCTCAGTTGATTGAAATTTTTGAATTTCTAAAATGTATAATTTAAGCCGAACTACAATGCAACAGGAATGTTTTGGGATTTTCAGGCGCTGATGTTGCCACATATGTTTCTGATACCTGGATTAGTGGGCATGAATCTACGTACCACTGTAACTGCTGTTATCGCTCAGGGGCGGAGCCACCAGCACAGTATCATACCGCTCTCTCCCTTTCCTCCACTCTTCCTCCCTCCTCCTCCGCCACATCTCTTCCCTCTGCCTCCTCCACTCCTCCTCCCTCTGCCTCACCATACGGATCTCTTGCTCTACCAGTGATTGGCTGCTGAGGGATCGTAGCTTAAAAAATGGGTTTGACGAAAAAGTGCTTTCCTGGGCTTCAATGGACACAGGGGCGGAGCTGAGGCAGAATTCGGAAGCACTGCGAATGATCAAATTGGAGGTTTCTACAACAATGACGTTGGCAGAAGGCACCGTATCCAGGCTTGTTGTCCAATCAGAGAGGCCACCAATTGCAGATGAGAGTAGGCGGTTCCTTGAGGAGGAGCTGGAGCAGTCGGGTTCCAATATAATGACATTATTGGCTGTCATTTCATGGTAGACAGACCGGGGGAGGGAAGAAGAGCAGGAAGGAGATGGGGAGATGGACAAGGTAGGGGTGCGGCAGGCTGGAGGTCTGGGTGGAGATCGTCCTGTCTGCAGGGTGGATGGCCTGAACACAGAACAACAGAAAAACAACAAAAAGTTTCATCGTGGCTTAGTCAGTCTGGCTCACAGTATATGACAACACTTTTATTTATATTTAGCCTGTTGGTTGCAAAGTACAGGTTTTACAGTGCAGATTTTGTAAGTTAAGTGCAGTTTTCCATAGTTCAAATTTAATTAGCTATAGACAACACTAAGTACATTGTTTTTTGACTGTGCCATAATCCATAGCTGAGTAATGAAGTTTAGCCTTTGGTTGGATGGTTGAGAGTTGACTTTTTCCTACTTAGATTAAAAGTTAGAATCATTTATTCACCTCTGTGGATGAGTGGAGTCTGTCTGTCTTTCCGACAGTAAGTGTAACTGCTTGAGCGGGGCTGCACTGGCTGCACTGTAAGTCCAACACAACAGTTGATTGGTTTTATTACACTCTTTCACTGGAGAGCATGCATTAGCAGTGGCCCCCTCTGGACCCATAAATGTTACAGCTGTCATCTTCCACTCACATGGCGGCATATCCTCCATGCCAATCTTGAGAACATACTGAACTTAAAACAATCTCCTGTAGTCTGCATTGGTATGAGGCAAGCACACTTGGGGTGTTTCATGCTCCACAACATTTGCGAATATCTTTACCTACAAAAAAAGAAACTTACTAATGAAAACAATTGCTCCAACTCCATCCAGTGGAGCAGGAGTCTGATGGGGACAGTCATAAAGATAATGTCAATGGTTGTGGACTCAGTGTCACTGGTGTTGCTAAGGTTGGAAATCCCCTTAAATTGGGAAGATTTGAGCTGATCAGAAACCAGTAGCCCACCCACTGCAAATAGGGTGATGAGGGCGATATAACCAAGTCTCTCTACGTTCTCCTCTTTTTCCTATATTTTCCTCTGCAAGTAACAGACCAAAACAGCTTAAACTAACATAGGAAGAGATTACTAATCGTGTCCAACCTTTTTTGTTACATTTATTCCACAAGGAGAAACTGAGAATGTAAACAGTATGAGACAAGCAGCATTTTTCCAAAGCTGCAAGCAACAATAATTACCTAGTGCTGAGTGAAACAAGCTAGACTATCTAAAACAAAGGAGGTTCTCTAAGTGTAAACCTATGCTATTTAAATATCAAGTAAAATATAGACAGAAAAAAACAGAACTGAATACTCCTGCACCACAGGAACAGATTAATAGTGGTATCACAGACAAAAACAACCTTAATAGGCCTTAGATGAGGCAAATGAGGCAACCAGGAGGAGTCATGTTCACCTAGATGCTTTTATAGGCAGTGAGCCAAGCCTTTTAAGGTCAGTCAAATGACTGTGTACTTGGGGATAGATTTTCAGTACACCACCCACTGCTGATAGTACATCTCTTTCAGAAACACTTTTACAGGTGTATTACTAGAGACAGCAATGTTGGTCATACCTTTAGTATTTATATCCCAGTTTCAGTTTATTCCACTAAACCTTGGCCCAGTTTCAGACAGGCACATTATGACTTAGATAATATTTGTGCTAATTAAAATCCATGTGCTACAGTCATAGGAATAGAAATGATTCTACCTAAAATGCTTTGTGTAGACAGATGCACATGGTCTGTTTTTGCACCGTGGTTTAAATGTATAGTTGGGGTTCAGCTGGTAATAGGGTCATCCATGAGAATGAAGATTTATTTTTTTGTTGATCCAGTCCTCTTCTCAACTTACTCTGTACTTATAAGTTTCTATACTCTCTGATGCAAACCCAATCTGTAATATTCTTCTTACTGAGCCACAACTGCATCACACAGCAGTAGGATTCGACAATGGCACAAGCCTGAAGAACCTCTTTCTGTTTCTAGAAAAAGCTCATTGGTTTAAGGTGTATCAGAAGAAACAGGACCAATTTAGTTTCTTACTACCTGGGTATAGACAGGCCCTGTGCAATCATTCCCCTCTCCCTGCGGTGTCGTTCCTCTCTTTCCAGAGTCAGTCGAATCTCTCTCTCCACTGCAGTCTCTGGCTCCTCCAGGGGGCTGCGGTATGACGAGTCATCCAGGCCTGAGTCCTCTGAAGTGGGGGAAAGAGTGGAGGACAGAGGGGGCTCTCTAGACACTGGTGGGTGGATCTCCCTTTGAGTGAACAGAAGGAAACCCAGCTTAAGTTCACATTAACAAAAGCTAAAGCCAACAAGACACCAAAGGTTACCTTTAGTTGAAATTTAGTTTTATAAAAATTTTGGAAAAAACTCACTGCTGTTTTATCTCTGATCACATGTTATTAACATAAAGAACAGTGTTTTTATCATCTGTGCTGATGGAGAGTAGGCTAAATTGCAATGAGGATTTCTATCTGGATCCAAACTGAGGGTTTTGCAATTACAAACACCTTCAACACCCTTAATCTTTCTTTTTAACTGAGATTTGCAACAGTTATTTGTCATTAACTGCTTTCTTATGCCTTTAAATCATCAGCTCTGTGGCCACCAGCTATGTAAGGTCTAACATATTCTGGCATGTTATTCTGATGATGCGCTTAATGAAGCAGAAGTAATACATCCCCTCGGCATCTTCCTTTTTTTATTTGCCAAGTTTTTCTCCTCATCTATACACAAACACATTTTAGCAATACCATGTAACTTTTCTGGGAAATTCTGTCATATAAGACGGGGGTTGGAATCTCTAGGCACTTCGCAGTTCAATTAAGTTACATTTCAGAGGGACAAAATGTGGTAATAAAATGATTATTGATGCATCTCAGTGCATTATGGATGCATCTTCATGCTTTTCTCTCTCTCTACATTTCTGTTTCTCTTCAAGTTGTAATCAGTGGTGTTGCTGCACTGGATAATGTAGTCATATGTCTGCCCATCAGCCTAGACACAACAGGCAACTTGAGCACATGCTGAGACGCCAGGTAACATGTGGGCAAAGCATTTCAGGAGGAATTTACCCACTTCAGTGACTATGTTGGAGGCGTTGTCAGTGACTAATAAATAATCTGTCTCAGTGATCTGGTTCAACCTTTTGGCAGTGGGTGTGTAACCCTCAGCCAATAACAATTAGGGGTCAGAACTCTATTCTATAAAACAAAGCACCAAGTCAGATTTCTGTCCCTTGTATTTTTCCCCTGTTCTGTGTCCTGAACTGCAGCTCTGTGTTTCTGTTTGACTCATAGAAGGCTGAGCTACACTTGTAAAATTAAAGTAGGAGTGCACTTCAAAAGAATTCACACAAAATCAATCATTTTCACACCCTCCTACAGGGTTGTGCAGAGGCATGGCTGTGTTTTTTGTGCTAAATAGGTGAAACAATCAGAAAATAATGTTACTTTTTCTCTGACTCAGTTCGTACTTGATAATGCTGCTACCTCCATGTATTCTGACCTTCTTCAGTCTCATTGAGCCAGGGAGGAGGAGCCGACTTTGAATGCTTTGTTTCCAAATGCAACTCGCAATTCCTGCAAATAACCCTTAAACAATCAAGCAATCAGTCGTTCCGTGTAACCCCTATTCAACATGCTTGCTTATGAAATGAGGAAAACACAAAATCAGTTAAATGGTCGTTTAGCTTATATTACTATTATATTACTAGCTATTATCAAAAATATGCAGAAAACATAAAACAACTGCAAAAGTCCTGACCAAGGGAATGAATTACTCCACATTATGAAAAAAGTTTGTTTTTTTAATTAAAACATGTACTTAAGTATAAGTGACACATCTGGTAAAAAGAAAAGAAAGGGCAAATGCCTTTACCAGTATCAAGAAGAGAATGCTTGAGTGACAAACATTTTTAAAACACAATTGATTATGCCGTATATAAAATCACAAAATTATTGCTGTGTACTTAAAGAACAAAGCACTTGTTTTCATATTAAGTACAAACTTAAAAACTCTTGTACTTCCAGTATTTCTTACCTGTGTTTGAGTCGGGGGCTGCGAGTGGGGGGATACAGTGAGGTGTGGGTGCCCTGGAAGCTCCCCTGAGCTCTGAGTCCAGGTTTGGGGATTGGCTGACCTTTGACTTCCTCCTCCATCTTCCTCCACTGTTGGCGGGCCAACATAAAGTCCACATGCTCAGTGGAGACATTTTCACTGTGAGTGTCTTGGTGGACACAATAATCTACAGGAACCTGATGGCAAAGATGAAATTCCGGTCAGATCACCACTGTGGATAGGAGATCTAAAAAAGTATCTCTCAAAAATATAATTACTCTTGAAACCTCAAAAAATACATTTGGAGAAATCAAAAGCTTTTGAGTTCACATACATCACTACTAATAAACAGAAGCTAAACTAAATTGCAGATATGCTACAATAAGTGCTACAAGTACTACAGTGACCAACAATTAGCAACAACACCCAACCAGAACTAAAAAGGAAAAGTATCTTCTTAAAAATAGATTAGATTAAGTGAATAAAAATTCAGATGTGTCTAATTGACAATAACCACCCAATCTTTACACTTTTTATCTTGCTAAAATAAAGTCACACCACATCTTTGGCTGGCATGGATTACTGTTGTGCACTGCAGAATCATTCTAATACAAATGTAAATCCTGGGGTTACTGAAATGGGCATAAAGATAAGTGGCATTAAGTATGTTCCACCTTACAGCTAAGCATAATTTTTTTTGCTGAGAAAGATAAATCGGAAATGTACTTCTTGAAAGCAAAGTCTGAGGTAAAAGTCTGTGGTACAGAGGGGGGAGTCTTACCCTCCTGTCTGGGTCTGTGGAGCTGGTTGTGGAGCTGAGAGAAGGAGATCTCAAGAAAAGATCTCTCCTCAACCGCATCTGCTCTTCATCATCATCCCTGCCTCCCCTCCTTTCCTCCTGCTCCTTCTCTGCTTCCTCCTCTCTCTGCTCCTCTGTTTCTCTCTTTTCTTTTGTCTCAATCTCTTCAGCTCCTCTCTCTTCATTATCTCCTCCTCTCTCCTCTTCCTTGGTCTCTACATCACAAATGCTTTCATTAATCTCTCTGACTGCTTCTTCTTGGCTGGTGACATCACAAGGCGCAAAGGCTGCCCATTGGTCCTCCCCTGCATCGCTATCAGAGTACACGATAGCTAGCTCGGCTTGGAGGCAGTCGCTAAGATGACCATCACTAAGGTCATCTCTGTTGCCAGAGTCCTGACCCCAGGCTTCCTGCAACATGGCCACTGCAGGCTGCTCTGAGGGATCTGAGGTAACAATCAAGGGCTCTGATGATGGAGCACATACAGGACTGTTAGAGATGAAGAGGAGCTCTTCCAAAGCATTGTCTTTCATCTCCCCCACTGTCTTACTTAACCATTCATCCTCCTCTTTTGCGTCTCTACCTCCATCGTCTACATTTGTGTTTTCAATCCTCTCATCCTTCCCTTCTTTTTTTTCTCCCTCTTCATCCTCTTCCTCAGTTTTTTTTCTGTCTAAATCTCCACTCTTTGTTTCTCCTTTACTTCCATCTTCACCCTCTACTTTTACTGGTCTTTCATCTTCTATCGATATTTCTCCCTTTCCTTTATCCTCTCCTTCATTTTCTACCCTCCCTCCATCCTCCTCCCCCTCTTTTCCTTTCTCTGTCTTTTGTTCTCCTGTTTCTTCTCTCCTCTGTTCTCCAATGTCAAAAACAAGATAGTCACACTCATCTCCATCTGCTTTTACAGTTTCTCCTTCTGCAGCTTCTTGTTCTTCCTGTTGACCCCTGACTGGCTGCTGTGTCCCATCAGCCTCTGGGTAATGTAGTTCCTCTTCTTCCTGGCTGCGCCATCTAACCAAATTTTCTGTTTCCAGGTCTGTTAGCGGTGGCGATGAGCTGATCTCCATGGTAACTGGATCTGTTGGCTGTATCGAAGTTGGAGAGTTGTTATTGCTGCTGGAGTTACCGTTGTCTTGGTTACCATCAGTTAACTCAGCTGCTGTCCTCCTTAGCCCAGCTGTAGCTCTCTGTGGACACAAGCACCTTGTTTGGTCCTGGTTACTTGATAACAGCATCAATGATGCGATTATCTTAACATTTTCTTTACAGTATGTGTATGGATGTCCATTTCTTCTCAATGTTGGGACAACAAATTACCAGTTGAAAGTTCTGAAAGACCAGGACAGCATTTTCAAATTAAAATGTTAAAAATTCTTTTGTTCTAAAACTTTGTTAGATAAAATCTAAATTAGAAAATTTTGATTCAAAGGAGGACCTTTAGTAAAATGTTATCAGCTTTTGGTGTAGTAAATAAACCATTTCAGTGATAAGTTACTAAGTTACTAAGTTACTAAGTATAGCATTAGACTATAAGAATTTTTATTCGCTGTCTAACTACTTGACATCTCACAGCTCTGACCTTATTGAATCATTCTTGACATGCCCCTGATATACTTTTTGGGCTTTTTATGTTTTTAACATTACCTAACAGAAATAGGTTCTAAAAAAACATTTTAAAAATCATCCTAAAAAACTGTAATTTTTACACCAATTGTCCCTATGGGCTTTTTCCTTCCACATATTAATTTAACTGTGAATTGTCCTTAGAAAATTACAAACTATTTAATTGCCTTATTTAAGCAATTAATGTGATTTTATCTGGTATAAACAAAAAATCACAAGGAAAAATCAATGACCACTTCAGAAAAACGAAAGTTTAACTTTTAATGTACCTGTAAGTTTAAGACATACTTGCCAAACCTAGCCTAGAGTTTTATATACATAGAGACACACTCACGGCACACACACTCACGTGCATAATGTAGATTAAAACAGTCTATATGCACTGTAAATATTTGATAGGCTAAACTAAAGCCCTCATATCGTTACCACGGCAGCAATGCGTTGGCTGTGAGTGGGTTAGAAGATTATTATGGTCTGTTGTTTCAGGCATGTGCTAGTGACAGACGGGAGGAGTTGCTATGGTAACACTAAGTATAGATGCAGAGGCAGGCAAGCTGTTAAAGTCATTTCTCTTTCAGTTAAGTCACAATGTGAGAGGAAAATGAAATTCAATCCATATTATACAGCAGCACTTCTTAGTTGTCTTAAATTCACTTTTTGAGTTGAAATGAACATGACAGTTTTATTGATGTGTTAACAGATGTAAGGAATTTGACAGCTAAAATATGAAAAGTGCTAAAATTTCTATCCATGCTTCCTGACCTGAAAAACAATTACAAACAATGACAAGCATGGAATCTAAAATGATCACTGAGCAACAGTCTTGGAGATTAAATAAAAAAAGATAAGTAATTAGTTTCTACATCGGTGACGCACGTTCATACCTATGAATGTTTCACTGATGTGTCATAGTCATACCATTCAGCATGTGTCAACACAAACACTGAAGGACTGCAAAAGCTGCTATAACAGGCCTACAGCTTCCTCCATGCAATGTTTCGGGGTTGGAAAAATAAATGATGGAATTAATATGTTAGACCTGACTTTTTTTTTTTTTTTTTAAATACAAACTAGGAACTAAAATGTGTCACAGCACAGGACTGATTCAGGTCCATGTTTGATGTATTTTGTCTATCTTTATTTTTAGTCTATAATAAGCTGAGGTTAAACCATATTAGCAATAAAAATGAAAGTTTTATTTATCCCTTTTATCTCATGTCTCACTCTTTTAGACATCATTTACGCAAGTGTAGGGCTTTGCAATATTGATCAAAAAATTCTGTCTCTATTTTCAGGGATAATTATTGGTGCATTAACAAAATATTAAAAAATTAGATTTTTTGATTGATAGTCATCAGTAATGCAAATAATTAACTAAAAAATTATTATTATAAGAGTTGGAAAAGTCTAGTAAGTTTAAAAAGTTACATTACTTTACTGTAATGCAGCCTTCAATAAAACTAAAAGACAACACATGCCATATCAGAATGTAACGATTTCTCAATCCAGGTTTGTTTAGATTTCATTTCCTCAGCATTGGAAATATGATGGCATGACCTAATACACATTATCTATGAACTGCCTTCATTTAAATTATATCGCACAGCAGTCGATTAGGTTCCCTGAAACCCCGCTCACATGGCTAAAACAGTTCAAACATACTGCTGCAAACCTTATTGGTGAGCAGATATTCTTAGCATAAAAAATAAAACAAATATCCTCAATGCATAGGTGCTTCTTTGCCATTCAATCATTTTATTCTCATTAAAGCCAAATCTTCATCTCCCAGAGATGTCACAACATATTGAAAAGGATTACTGAGTTATTAGTTACACAGCAGCTCTCAACTCTAATCCAAGCTTCCGATCACTGCCTGGATTTAAACCAGCCACCTTCTAAATCACTGGCAGACCTTTTTTTAACCTCTGTCAATTGCACAACTTCATTTCAAACTTCAGATTCCTAATATATGAAGAAGGTTCCCCACACAGAATTTAATTGCCTCAAAAGTGAATTCACTTCTGGTCCAAAAAACAGCAGTTTGCCCCAGCAACAGCTGGAGGCAGCATGATCAGCATTATTTAATCAGACACCACCGTTTGTGTGTGTGTGTGTGTGTGTGCGCGCGCGCGCGAGTATGCGTGTGCATGTCTTTGTTCATATGTATGTGTGTGCGGGATGGGAGGATTACAGAGCAGCTTTAGGCATCATGTGTTTTATCAAAGATGAAGACATGTCGCCTCATCAGTAAGCATTCCATCATGCACTTTTCTGTTCAGTGATATTCTAATCAATCATATCTCAAACATTTTGTCTTGTTCTATCAGATCTATATTCTTTATTATAAAGTGTAGTTACATTGTAATGATAATTTTATGTTCAACAATATTCTAATCCGTCAAATGACTGCTGAGCCAAATGTGTTATATAAGATAGCATCCTGAAATCGGGCGAAGCATCAAAATCGTGACAGATAAGCGTACATACAGAAGCCAAGAAAACCGGGCTTTGATGGTAGCTCAAGCTAAGCCAAAGCTTCGCGCAGACACCTCGTGCATAGGCTGCGTGGTGGTCGCCAAAAACGTCCCCAAATCTCCACCGCACGAGGAGGAGGCCACAGACCCAGGGAAAAGTGTTCTTGTTTATTATAACGACGTTGTTGACTTGTGTCAGTGATTTGTTTATTTACCTACCAACAGCTTCCAGCACAGCAGCCAAAACGATATCATCTCCAGGCGGCCGCGGCGCGCGCATTCCTCTCCACCTCTCCCTAACGGCAGCGCGAGCAGCCAGGCGGCCACCCGCTGGCGCGAGGAGGGACGCATGCAAGCTGATGGCTGCGGCGCGTGTATGTTTGTGTGGTGGAGAGAGGCAGAGAGTTTGGAGAGAGAGAGAGGAAGGATATATCGACCTGTGCTATTATATTGCTAGTGAATTAGAGCAGAAGAGATAAACCTGTATTGGCAGCCTATTGTACATCTCTCTCTCTCTCTCTCTCTCTTTCTCCCTCTCTCTCTCTCTCTCTCTCTCTCTCTCTCTCTCTCTCTACTGTATCCCTGGCTCTGCCTCTTTCTCTCCATCTGTTAGTCCCACCACGGCACGCGCATGCTGCATCCGGCGGCCCTCCAGGTTCCAACACTGTAAAAGATAGCCATCCTAACAAGTAGGCTAGGCCTGTAGGGATGTCACATTAAAAAATCACGGCCTTAATTGAGGAGTAATGCGACGTCACGATTTGGTACACTCCTAATATAACAAAATGAAGTTGATAATATAGTCTTGGCCCAGAGCAGTAACTGTGGCACACAGTGTACAGAGGCAACTAAAATACTTTAAATCCCTGCCTGATTGCCTCAATATGCATCTGATTCGTTGGCGTTTCCTTTGGAGTCATGACTCATGACTAATCTGAACACACAGTACACAGGGTTTATTTTCAGATTCGATATGATTTCCCAGTGATGTTAACCTATGATAATAATCACATATATACGTTCATAAGTCCGAGTTTAATGCGTTTTGACCAAATTTTCCTTTTGGCTATCTCTTCTTGCATTTTTTATTACAGTTCTTTTTTTCTACCCTTTTAAAATAATTTTGAAAGGAGCTATTTACAACAGTATAACGAAACAGTCCTGTCATTATTCACAGGAGAGGTGATAGATAAAAGTGAATGAGCCTTGTGGTGGACTCATGACCCTTCACAGTGAGTGACAGACTCTTATGTAATCTGGATGAGAGTTTGTGAGCTAGGTGAGCTGAGGTAAGGGTCAAGTGTCTGGACACCAGATCACATCTGGCTGAACAGTCCAAACTATCACCCAAACACACACATGCACACATACAGCAAAGGACTGAGTGCCAGCCACTCTGGATAAGGACAACCGATTAGGGAGAGGGATACAGGCAGACAGACAGACAGACAGACAGGAAGGGACAGACACTGAGACAGAGAGGGAGGGAGAGATGAGTGGTTCATCTCTATGGGAAGCAAAACCAGGATTTGACCTTCAGATATGAAGTCATTATTGAACTGCCAACAACTGGACTGTTGATGTAATCACTTGGGCTTTAATCTAGTGGCAATCTGCTCTTAACCCTTCAGAGTAAATAGAAACCTTGGGGTATTCTGACTAGTTCTGGGACTATTTTAAAATGCAAAATAGGTTGGCAATAATGCTACAGATTACAGTGCATGATGTCAATCTGTGGGTGAATTTTAACTGTTGTCACTTAAGTGTACTGCTATCAAATATAAAAAGACAGTATTATCAGAGTCATGAACAAGTATTTTCTTTATGTCTGCCACAATATTTTCATATGAAAGAAATAAATTTTGATCAAATGATAAAATGGTAAAAGTTGTGGATAAAAGCTGTAATGAAATAAATCTGCTGCTGCATTCCTCTGCCTAGGTTTAAGCCACATGTCAGCTTAATCAGCCATGTCACAGCAGGTGATGGATTTTAGTTGTCAAAACACTTGTGACTGCTTGCTGATTAGAAGGAGGTCTGAATTGCAACATGCTCCAATATGCTTTAATGCCTCAAACTCAAGAACTTGTACCATAACCAGTTTTCTTGGTACAAAATATGCCATTTGTCTTCCCATTTCAAACAGACAAGTACTGTAAGACAATTTTTTTATCTAAAGCCCCATTAATGATTGTTCTTCAGTGTCTCCTGGAACTGTTTTAAGTTTAGGCACAGAAACTGTTTGATTGAGGTTGGGAAAAGATGTTAGTCATCGTTATAAAACACACCATCAGTGGCCAGGTTTCAATTCACACATGTGGCAAACTGAAGGGAACACTTGAAATAATCATCTCTGAGTATGGAAACAGGACAGTACTCTCCATCAACATTATCAAAACAAAGGAATGTTTATCAAAATGACATTGGAAAAATGACAAATGACAAATTGGAAGAATGCTGCTTATCCCTAAAGTACAGTTGCACACACTAGAGAACAAATGTTTTATACTGTCACTTCAAAGGTCACACACTGGATAAAATTCATTTCCAAACCAAATAGTCCCATATATCAGTGCAATCCTGCTTTTATGTGATTTAACAAAATGGCTTTACTGTGATTGCATGCAGTGGATTTTATCAACACAGTAAATCATTACATGCTTTTCTCTTTACTAGTAGATGAAGGACAAGGTCACAGCTAGATGACACTGTGCTGTCAGCTAACACACACATACACACACACATGCACCCGTATACAAATACACACATGCACTGACACACAGACACACACACAGACACACACACAGACACACACACACACACACACACACACACGCCCTTCCTCTTCCTTTCATTCTGTGTTAACATCAGCTATGTTTCCTGTATTCCACACTCACTGATCAATTGAGCTATGGATTACAATAATGCAACTTACCCCTCAGGTAAATAGACAATAGACAATTGGTTAAATTGACTATTTTTTCTACATGTGTCATTACAATGACATGTGGTTTACAGATACAGTTACAATACAAGAGTTTCGCTCTTTATACAATTTAATTTTCTCAAGATGCTTTGTATGCTTTCTTGCAAAAACTGTATGCTGTGCTACCATAAGACTATAATGCCTGCACGCATGTAATGCATAATGTGTGAAATATTGATAAACATTTTCTGATCAGAATATTTAACAACTGCTTACCACCAATAATCTCACAGTGTTCTATAGGTAAATGATTCAAGGTACATTTTTGCACTACTTTTTCTCTTCTGCTCATTTTCATTTCAGTTAGTAATTACCTACATTTCCCAGAATGCCTCTTGGTGACCACTGGACACAAAATAGTATTACTTTTGATGGAATTTCACTATCAGGCTATTGCAAATGACAGCATGCACGTTTCACACATGCCCACTACTGTTAAAGTAATAACTTTTGTCAGTGTCTTCAGAACTGCCACAGTAAGAATGTCTAAAGCAGCCACAGTAAACGTGTCAGATATGTTGAGGGTGGCGTCAGCACAGACATGTACATGTTTTACAGGGACTGCTGGGAATGCAAACTCTCTGTGTACTTTTTTCAAAGTTTTTTCCTTGAGTTTGATTATCCTCAAAATTCCACAGTGAATACACACTGGGGTGAGAATATTATCTGATTTTGCAACTTAATTGTGTTACTTTTCCCCTACAGACCACATTCATGCAAGTATCACAACTCTTATGCTGAGCTTCACAATTTCTCTTAAGATGTATGAACCACACAGAAAACCAAAAGAACAACAATGATCTGTTCAAACAAATAATAGCTTTTTTAAATTTTTAGTAATGTCAATGTATTTCACAGCACTCCAAAAACTTCCAAGGCAAGCTAAAACAAAAAAAACGTAAGGAGAGTGGTGTCTTACCTGCTGTGCCAGCTGTGATGCCAAGTGGTTACACTGGTATTTAAGTGGATAATTATTCTGTTTCTATTCTTATACCACTGTGAATCTCTTCTGTCTTTATTTTTTTCCTGTCTTTCCTCTTTATATCCCCTGTCTCTCTCCCACTCTCTCCCTCTCTCTCATGCACACATCTCAGTGCCAGCGGGGTGCATATTGAATGTGTGTGGGCAGTAGCCAATCAGAAAACAGCAGCTTTAGCGACATTTGCGACACACACATGTTCAGTCTCATACTTTCACACTGACATACTTATAAAAGGACAGACATGGACATTCACAGTACTCTTTCCCTCTCTCAACCCCCCCCCAAACCCACACACACACACACACACCGCACATAAACACAATAACACACACACACAAGCAAGGGACATCTGTCATCTGTGACCATCTTATCCAACCTTTCAGAGGATTAGTGTGTTTTTTTTATGCTGAAACTCACCCTAATAATTTCCTGCAGGCACTCATTGTCTATCTGCCATCCTCATTGCATCATTACATTTTGTTTATGGTGCTGGTAGTATGAAATTCCCTGCGTTTCATATGAGGAAAGGAAAAGCTGCAGTTTGTGATATCATACGGATTTACATGCAGTGTCATATGCGGCTAAGAATGTTACATAACATACTGATGTATAACGTGATGTCACACCAATGTAGAATTTTGCTCAGAACAGTTAAAAATAAGACAAAGCTGGAAAAAATAAGCCTTGGGCCGTGGAACTATTAGTCATGTTGAAAAAAAGATCACATTATTATGCAGCTTGAGTTTAAGCTCATGTAAAGAATTTTAAAAAACCTCTGTCCTCTTAAGGAAAATTTACTGATTCATTACTAAGTGTTTTCATACTGTAAACTCTTCACCTTTTCACTTGACAAAACTAAAAGTATAAATCCCAACCAGTGGATTGCATTGGCTTTAATGTCCTTTACTTTGTTAAAAGCATTGAAAAGAACCATGGTTGGATTAACGAGACCAGGGTACAAGAGTGAGCTGCTAAGACCCTGTTAAAACAAAATACACATTAAATTTAAGTACCAAAGGCAGGATGATACACAACATCCATGTGGCTTTGGGTATTATGAAGTTTTAAGTCCCCACTAAGAGTGTATGTTAGAAAGCAACTTCTTAAAATTAAAACTAATTCGACAGCAAACACATTTTGGAAGAAACACAATGTTTTTCTGAGAACAAAATGAGGATTTGTTAAAAGTCCAACTGAAATCAAACTGAAACTGAAATAACAACTAAAATACAATTTTGTCATCTCTTCAAAACTCAAATTAATGTCAATGCATTAACCAGTGTTTGTTAAGAGAGGAAAAATGAATCTGTGAATCCGTTATCTGTGAAAATGTCCAAAAAAATGCACTTTTTCCTTTGAATAAATTCATTTCTGTCCTCTTTTCATTCTCAGTAAGCTGAGTGCGGATGTTTCACTAATGACTAGAGCCATGATTTTCACAGTGGGGCCTTTGCCCTGTTTGGGATGGCCAAGGGGTTTAAGCAAATTGGAGCAAAGCTGTGGGGAAATGACAAAAAAATTTGATAATATTAGATTAAAATTTTTTTTATATCATATTTATAAAATAAAAAATACATCAAATTTAAAAAATAACAAACAGAAGAAGACAAAATCTTATTTGCCATGCCAGTATCTTGTCTGGAACTAGTCAGGTAAAACTAACTTTCCAAAATCCAAACATCTGAAAGGGAAGAGACACACAGCCACTTAATACTCAATACTTGGAGGTAAGACAATATTTCATTTGTGGTTCATATTGATCTTTTCCTTCGATGACATGGCTGGCCCACTTGCATCCAACATTGGGCTCTCCCTTTTGTCCTCTCTGCTTCTCATATTTTTCATCGTGGCATTGGACATTTGCAGACCAAGCACAGTGTTTTAGTAAGATAATGTAAGACTTCAGCACATATCACAGATTATTATTACTTGTTTAAATGTGGGATTAACCTTTCATGGTTACTATACTTTAATACCTTTGTACAATTGTTGGCATAATATCTTTTTCCTTTTTTTGGTAACTTTTTTGTGAGAGAGACAAGGAGGAGGATTGAGCTCACAGAAACTCCTTATGTATAGGCCCTTTATTTGTTGCACCCATGCTTACACATAGTTTATACTTATCAGTTTTGCAGTAATCTTGGGGAATAATATGGTACTTTAACAGTGCTATAATGTATTAAATAAGGATAATCAATAGCAGATACAGTGTTCCAATTGTGGCTGTTTGTGCCAGACTGAGTAAAAAATACCAGGGCCAATTTTTTTGGTCCAAGTCATGTCCTGTCTCTCTCTCGTGGTAGATTGTTTGACTGAGCAAACAAGGAAATCTGTTTTTAAAGACCAATGAAAATCACAGAAGAACATCATGTTTGTAGGATACTACACATTTGAGAATCTGTAGTTTTTGCTGAGAACTGTTATTTGTTATTTTTTGCATGTGTTGACCATAATATCTAATGTGTGTTTTTCAATTAAGTTGATTTGTATAAATTGTAATTTTCAAATAAGGTTTTTAAATGTGTCGATTTGTGTGGGATGTATGCATGTTGAAAATGCATGTAGTTGGATGGTGTAAAATGTGGATCCCAGGAGGACCAGCTGTGTTTCAGGGCACAGATAAAGGGGATCCCAACAAACAGATATTTAAACAATTCCAGACAGATCTTGGATCTTATAGACCTCCATTTTTCAAGGATATAAAATTACAGCAATCAGTCACTCACTCAGTCACTGTTAAAACAAAACAGAACAAACTTTAAAACACAGAACAAATAGAGTTTGCATCAAAATCTCCCTGTTACTTTTAGGCATGAACAATGGAAAGCTTTCTTGACATAAATAAGTAAATAAGTAATTAAAATTCACCACTGATTTTTGTCTCAACACTGAACATAATTACTGATCCTACAAAAGATACACATGGATTTAGTCTGATGTATTCACGCCTATTCACATGATGACAACACAGCATAATCCTTTCCATGTCCTTATGTCAAAAACTTAATGGGGTGGGGCAGCACTCAGTGTACTGTATATTTATAGAGGACTACACGGAGGAGTGGAGTTGGAGGATGTGTTCTGGTATGCACAGAAACCAAAGACACTTCATTTTCCTTCACTTTCTTCTCTTTAATGCACATCAAGTTTCTAGCACAACATTGCACTTTTGTTGAGCTAGCAAGGGAAGTAGTAACAGTGCCGAATTTATGTAAAAAGCCAATTTCGCAAGCCGGCACAGAAGTAAAACACTATACGACATTTGAAAAAGCAACCCATCAGCATGAGCATTAAAAACACTTGGATTAATTAGCAATTTACTCTAAGAAGAAGAGCAACCAAAAATGTTTGCAACTTGTGGAGTCAACAAGGTCTGGGTGCTTTTTCAGATAAATTCAACTGCCTTGTAACAGACACATTTAATGACTGTTATGGTCATGTCATGCTGTTATTGTTTAGACAGAGCTGCCTGTATGTTCAATGTCACACTATGTCAGTGTTATTGTATGATCTTTCTCGCTTGTCATGCTTCTCTGCGTTCCACAAACACCAGAATACAATTTGATACCCCACACTGGGATGGCATTTTGCTGGCATTGTTTAGTTCAGTGTAAACCAACCAAAGGGGAATGAAGAAAGGACTCTGTTTTGGCACTGTTACACTATCTCTGTGTAAAAAAAACTCTGAAGACGGAGAGATGCCAATTGGTTAGACGAAACAGCATGGATATTCACATCTAACTTGGTAAATAAAAGTTTCTTTTTACCAAAACAGAGATGGTAATTGTTGGAACTGTGTTAAAGACACACCAGGATAGTTTTGGTGAGAGTCCTGTTTTTGTTTCTGTTAAGTTTGAAAGAAATATGTCTTATAAAGGTAGTTAAGCTCCAGATCATATATCTCTGTAAAGAATACTTAGACCTCTCTGACATAACACAATGACTATTACACCCTTGCATTGTATTTACGATTTAAGTTCATTCTCAAAAGGCTTATATATAATTTATGACCATGTATTACATACTGTTCCTTTAAAAAAATTCACATGAACAAGACCAGACTTGTTCCATTCTCTTGTTGAGTCGTGCACATAAAACAACCTGTGTATCAAACACAAAGTGTGTAAAGCTCTTTATCAGGGTGTTTTTAAGTAGTTTTTCCCCAGTGTCACTGTCAAGATTATCCTTAAAACTAATACATCAGTCATTTTACGATATCATATTGTGTAGTTACACATATTCTTCATTAAATGCTTTTTTCTTCTTTAAGAATACAAATGTGACAACAGTGCCCCCAAGTGACTATACTGTGCATCAATGTTTGAAAAAATTAGATGTGACTCAACATTACAAGGTGTGTCTGAGTGTTGCTGAGTTATCTGCTGTGATAGTAATAGTCTTATTACATTAATATATTAATATAATATAATCTAACTTATTATATAAGCAGTCTAAGCTTTGCGTCTCCATTCTCTCTACATGTGGGTGTGTAAATGTAAAAGAAGAGCCTGGATCAGATCGACTAATAAGAGGATATGCTGTGATTGCAATCACTTCTCTAATCTCCCCCTGCTGTTGTCAATAATACATCATCTTTTTTGACTAAATCAAGAAGAATTTGTTTTGATTTCATTACCTGATATTACTCTTTGCACTGTTTTACTTCTGTAAAAACAGGACAATAATTGTGCACACATATACACACACACACAAATGCACACGCACGCAAACACACACACCCACACACACGCATGCACACACAGTGGGTAAAAATGAACATTAGGTGTGGGCAGAAACACAAATTAGGTGTGTTAACCCTGCAAAGATGACCTCAGTCACAAACTCCAACTTCATTTCTAGAGCCTTCAGGAAGATGGAGCACCACCTGGTCCACAGCATACGGAAGGCTCTCTCCACCAGGCACCTTGCCCTGGACTGTCTGCAGTTGTACCTTGCCTCAACAGCAGGACAGACTCAAAAGAGGAGGACTAATAGCCTCAGCTGAAGATCAGGCTGTGAACCTGTGAACCAAAAAAAATGTTTCTGCAAATTAGAATCTGTCATTCCTGCCACTGTATGACCCATTTCCCTCAGCATAACCGACCCCCAAATCCCTCTCTTCTACCCCACTATTTCCACCATTGCCTTTCCCTTTCCTTACCCCCTCTTTATATGCTAATGCTGCTTGCCACCCACCTATCATTTACCACTTCTCGGCTCCCATCTCTGAACTCTCAGCTGCCAACTCCAGTCCTCACCTCCAGCTTGTACCTTCCAGCTCTCAGCTCTTACATCCAACTTCAATCCTCTCAGCCAACACATCCAGCCTTCCCCGTCTCACCTCCCACCTTATTGCTCATACCTCGCAGCTCTCGAGCACTGCCAAGTCCCTTGATTGGCTTTTGTTTGATCACTGATAACCTTAGAACTGTTATAGGGTATTCTGTATGGACTAGTAAGAAATGCCTATCAATGCGGAAAATGGGCCAACATTGAAGGATGCAACATCATTAATCACATAGAAAGATTTTTAAAAACCATCAACCTACAGGCCCTTGTAGGCACCTGTCACCCAGTTCTTAAGGTCATAACCTCCACCTTCAACCTTTACAATCTGCAGCTTTCTCCTTAAAATTCTGGCATAGACCTAAGGCCAAAGTCTCCACCTCTATCTTGCCTGAGAAACCTGAATCTGCCACCTCCACCCGTCATCTGCAATCCAGACCTTTATCTCATTCTGTGAATCGCCCTCAGTGCTGCCTTCATGTGTTAATTAATGCAGACAGTCAAGACAAGCCTCCACCTTCACCCTCGCCACTTGCCTGCAACTGTCATCTTCACCCACAGATTCTGGCAGAAAGATGAGGTTGAAACCTTCATATAGGACTTCTGCAAACATCCTTCAGCTCCCACCTGCACATTCTGGCACAAAGTTAAAGTTATACATTCATCTTGACTGTCTTCTGGCAACGGTCACTGCTTGTCAAAGTAAATAAAAGTGCCCCCTCCCCCTCTAAAAAAAAGAAACCCCACAATCTCATGGATAATAAATGAAAAAAATGAAAAGTAGATTTTATTTAAAACCTGCTAAGTAGACAAAAGTTAGGGGAGCAAATAAAAAAATAGTTAAAAAAGAAGAAAGTACAAAACTGAGTAAACCAACAAACCAGGGTTAAAAAAGAGCAACACAAGGAGCACAAAGGAACAGATGCAGGACTGGAAAATCAAAACAGACAAACTGAAAACAGGGGGGGGGGGGGCACCAGTCAAACACATTAGGGAAACTTGACAGGACATGGGATCAAAAACCAGTAGAAAACATTTGGAAACATGAAAAAGAAAACCTAAAACCTAAAAACTCAGAAAGCTTGACAGGTAGTGACACTGCTCTCTTCCTGATGGAAGGTTATGGCCTCTACCTGCAACATGCATCCACCTTCCCCACTTTGAGACAACTGCAACCCATAATTCCACCTGCCTCTGTTCCACTTGTTATTCCTCCTCCTCATTAGCCATCAACTTCTCCTCTCCAAAACTGAGAGCACCACTTTACATGGGCCCTCTTTTAAAAAGTCAAGTTTGATCACACACAAGCGATAGACCTTTGACCTTTCTATTGGAGAGTGGAAAGAAAAACAGATCTCTTTGTAATAAAGTTAGAGGGGAAAAAAGGAACTTTAAAACAGTTGTTTATATTAAACAGAACTTAAGCAGTGATGAATATTACATTTTGCAGAGATAAAACAGCAAACAAGCAACAAGTGAAGTGTGCATTTCACCCAGGTTGCGATGCCAGTGTGTCCTGATTAATCATTCAAATCACTCTACACAGGCACAGGATCAGTCAGGATCTAATTAAAATTGGCCCTCAGGGTTTTAGTTGTTACAAGCAGCATAAAGGCCATCCTCAAGCCCCACTTCAGCTGTCAGGACTTTTATCAGTCAAATTCAATTTTTACTTATTTTTGGTGCAGTTAGTCAATTGCTACAGGGAGTTTTAAGTTTTGGTGCTGAAATATAAAAGGGTAAATAAAAAAATGGAATTAGAATTGAGAATTAGTTGAGAACAGGTAATTGTAGACTTTTACTTCATTTTTAATTCATTAATCTTTAGTTAACCTTTGAACACATCCCTACAAATCCTTTTACCTCCCTATTGCAGATGGAGGGAGAAAACAGGATTTGTTAATGGAAATATTTTGGTGTAAAGATTAGACTTGTAGTTCACAAGTGTGGTGAAAGTTAAAAAGGGTGTTATTCAATGTAGCAGGCAAATTTTAACATTTATGAATAGCTTGAGTCATAAAGCCCCAAACAGAATTTAAATAATAAACAAATACTTTACAGTGCCAGTGCTTCATGAGTAAATTTAGTCATTAATGTTTCTGGTTTCTGCTATGAAACTTCATGGAAACACATGAACCATAAACATGAACATTAACCTGTATTATGTCAAATGATCAAGACAGCTGCACTGTTTGTATGAAAGGACTGCTGCTGGTTGATAACTGGAGAGTAACAACATCTTTATTTGGACATGCTTCTGCATAACTTTTTTCTAAGTTTGGCAAATAATGAGTCGCAGAAAAAAAGCTTAACTTAAAATGAATTTCTTACCTGAGACAAGTGATAATAATGCAAATGAAGAGAGACACAGAGTGTTGGGGGCCTTGGGGGGCTGTGCTTTTTATAAATTCCACAACATACCCATACCCCACTCTTTTTAGGGCTTGGAGCACCTGGTTGTTTTGTTTGTACCAGGTCACCAGATGGTTGATAATCCCACCTGTAGGATGTTGGTAGCGGTCCTGAGAACACCCCCAATTTTTCACAGTCAAGGTATGCAAAAGATCCTCCACAGCTTCTCTGTTCCTCTGCTTTGATACCCTCACTGAATTTTTAGAAAGATTTCCTCTTTGCCTATATTCAGGAATATGATGGACTATGATGTTTTCAGGTGTCCTTGTGCAGCTGAAGTTAACAGGGTGTTTGAGTGTAACAAAGATTCCAAGTTTTTTTTCTCCCTGGTTGGGAATTTCAAAAACTGTACTCAGAGAGTCATTAATTAAGTCATGCCGCCATTTCTGCTGAACTTACAGTAACAGTACTGTGCATTCTGCTGGCTCTGGCTTATGCATGATATTTAGTGAGGAGTCAATCAAAAAAATTGATGTCAAGCCTATTGTACCTGTATACAACAGCAGAAACATTATATTTCATTATTATCCACCAAATGTCCACCAAAAAACATTCAATCAGAACATTTTCTGACATTAAGAATCAGATGTTTCAGCAGTCTTTTTAATGCTCGATTAAAGTAAAGGTTGTCAACATCATCAAAATTAATGTTGGAGAGATTGAAAAATCCTGACTCTCTGGCACTAGTATGTGTCAAACTACAAAACCAATAACTCTATTTGCCATAATGCCACTTGATTAAAACCTAAATTTACAATATTTAACATTTATACTTTAAGTTCTGGACCAACACCAGTCACAAAGTGTAAAAAGGAAATTAGCAAACCTGACCAGACACAATGTGAATATGTTGTACATGAATATTTGTGCTTGTATCAGTCAGACAGATTTCATCTGCAATAGTGTACCAGCAAAATGAAAAAATCAAACTCCATCTTTGATTGTAATTTTGTGATGGAGAAAACTAGTGACACAAGTTATACATAATGCTTTTAATAATCATTTGATTTTCTGTTTCATTTTAAAATTTCTAAAGACTGAGAAAAGATAACTGACAATAATGGCAGAAAAGACGAGAAATTTCACCAGCTTACAAGTTTACTCCTGGTAAAGTGGTAGTATACATGTCATATTGTTCGGGCACATTCCTTCACATCTTTCACAGGTTTATAACATCATACAGTAAAATGTGTTTTATTCAGTGAAAGTCAATTACATGAAAATCATGTCTCTGCAGATTCCGTTATCAATTCATTCTAGTATTAGTTTCCTTGAGGTGTATTGTGGTTAGGTTCTTGTTGACAATTGTAATCATTAGCAGGCAGCCCAGTTTTTTCTTTATGAATAAAATATATGTCTGTCTCTATTTGCTTTTCCTCCAATTAAATCTAAATTTATCATGAGAGTATTTGCCCTATGAGTGGAGCAATAAAACCATCTCTTTTATTATATAGACATACAAAAATAGTAGGATAATTACTTGCACACCGAGGTTGCTGATTAATAAATAAGGAATATACATAATAAGTATAATAATAAATACTCTGTGCAAAAAATAAAGGTCAAATATTAGTTTCAAACCTTTGTTCATCTTTCTGTAGTTTAATAATGAGTCAGCTGTGGCTTTTAAGTAAAAGGTCATTTAAAAAGAAATAAAAGCATTAAAAAGTACCTGCAGTAGACTTTTTGCTGATTCAGGTTCAGTTTTAATAATGCCTTAGAAGTTCTTCATTCTTTTATTGGAATTTGCTGGATAAAAACATTTATGGTGTATCACAAATCCAATTTTCAAAAATGCTGCTAGTATGCTCTTAAAAGTTATTTCAGTTCATTTGCTAATTTAAGTCAAACTGCTGCAATATTAGAAAGCAAAGCCATTAAAAGACCTGCATTTCCTAGAGCCAAGACAGCCAAGATGAGAGACTTTAGGAAGGGCTCCTGAAACAGAACAGAAACAGAGGTAGAAGTTAGAAAGTGGACTCAAGAACTCTCTGTAAGTAAGAGTCTGTAAGCGTTTAAACCAATTTTATTCAAGTAATTTTAGGGACAAACTTACAACTGTTGATTTTTTTTCACCATTGTTTAAGCATGATTTTTAAGTTGGAAATCATATGTTCATATTTTGATTAGGCGATTTATCAAAATAATTCCTGCTTGAAAATTTTGCTGATCTTATTTTGAAATATACAAACCTGCTTGCCGGATAAGTTGGGAACTAGCTTACAATCTCCTTTGCAATCAGTCTAGAATAGTAAGTAGTATGTGGACTTTATCTCAATGGCGCTTTTCCAATCATTTGACTACTCTAAGTGTTTTACAAGTCAGTATTCACCCATTCACACACACATTCACACTCTAAAGCCAGGTGGCTACTCTACACTTGTCAACCTGCTCCTCAGGAACTCATACACACACATTCACACACAAGTGGAACAGCCTTAAGGAGAAGTACAGTTTCAGTATCCTGCCCAAGGACACTTTGACATGTAGACCAGAGGAGAGTTGGATGAGAGGACTAACACCAAAGAAAGAAAGCTCCAGGCAGCAGGTGGTTAGCTGGCTTTATCTTAGCTTCATAAACCCAATCAGCCATTTAGCTCCTTTTAAGCTCACAATGTCTTTTCTAGTTTTAGCTGTAAAAAAATATTTAACGTACATTGATTGTATCAATACATTTTTGGCTTTTTATACAGATCTCAAAATTCTGTAGTAAAAAATATAAATGAAGAATTAAGCAGTCATAGATATTATATAACATTTTGCATAGATGTTCAGGTATAAGCACTAGAGCCTGGAATCAGTAAGGACACTGTTGTCATCATTGCACATTTTGTGCACTGCTTTTAGTTTGTACTAAATAATTAGACTAAACATAGTAGGAAAAACATCAGTGTTAAAAAATAAAAGGAATGAATTCATGATCTTGACAGTATTTCTTAAGAAAAATAAAGTACAAAAATACAGCACTTGCTTATGGAAGCTGCTGATACCTACCCAGCGACCCTGCTCCGGTTGACTAGGGAGAATTCCTTCCGTGTCATCCAAGCCCAATACTGTTGGTCAAACAAAAAACAGTTAGAGCAGCATGAAATGCATGAGAAATAACTTTGCTCCTAAGAATATTTTGTTGTGAAGATTATTTCCTTGTCATTATATGTCATCAAAACAAAGGCCTACTAACAAAAACAAGAAATGTTTAATCAACCTTAGTCACACTTTCTTACTTTTTTTGATATGAAGGTGCTTGTGTATCAGGAGAAGGACCCTAAAGGAGGCCAGCCATGTCACGTAACCAATCAGAATATGTGTTGTCAATGGCTGGGGAAGGAACAGTGATGCCTGACGTATCCCCAGAAACATGGCTGCCACTGCAGAAACATAGAGGACAGAATGTACCTTTGTACAAGCAATACTTTTAAAAAAAAATATGGAATGAAACAACTATGTTCTCTAGAATGTGAGGTTGCACAACCATTTGCACACTGGGTATACAAAGGTAAGATTTCATAATAAAGGTCTTTTGAACGAGTTTTTAATTGTTGTTGAGTTAATTAGATGTTTCAAAGATGTTTCTTGAATCTTTTCTGAAATGTATTGTATTACCAACCTGCCATGATCTCAGCCACATACCCCACTCCCCAGTGGGCCCAGTTAAAAATAAATCTCCTGAAATGATATATCAAATAATATTGAATAATAACAGCATATCAATATGCTGATATAAGAAGATCATTGATTTAAATAGAAATCAGTCTAATTGTTATGCATTTACTCATTCAATCCTCCAAACTGTTGGTGGACTTCTATTCAGTTTCCAAAGCTACATTAACAGAATAATTCTAAAGGCAGCATAATTATTTATCTCACTGGATATTTTCGAAATGATTGTCTAAAGGAATAAAATAAGAGCGTCACTGGCTTGTTTTTTAAAAAAGAGACAATGATTCCTGTGTTGATTAATGCTAACTTCTTGACATATTGTGTCCTATTACAGCTAATCTTCACTGTAATGATTAAAGATATGTGGATGTAAAAAAGATATTGTTAACTTTTTTCTTCAAATCTTGAACCAGGACTGAAATAAGTCAGTGTTCCTACTGGCCCTTTCCTATCATGACTTAACATAGGAAATGAGAGACTAAATTACCTGTGGGAAACTATCCTTTTACTAACTCCCTGTGAGGGAGGTGACTCAAGATAACCTTACAGAACCAGAGTAATTATTGCATTTGTTTTTAAATGTAAATTTAAACAGTGTTTACCTGTGTGAGTCAGGTGATGGTCTGATCACAGTCATTATTGGTTGAATCAGAGATAATGCCAGAACACAACAGCCTAGATAAGGATGGGCACCTGCATGCTGCACAACGAACACAGAGACAAAATTTCACTCAGACACACAAAGTTGTGAAGTAACTGATCAATGCCTCTGGTTTCTGAGGACTGTGATGCACTCAAATTACACCAACAACCTCTTTGTTCTCATTGTATCACTGGTAAAGTAACTTGTGTAAGAACATGACATCAGTTCCCAATCTGAAAATGAAAGTGAAATTATGATAATATGGTTTACATTAGTAATTCATTCTGTTAGCCATCATATCAACAACAGGTAAACTTTTTTATGACCAATTAACTTGAAACATTGTAAGTAAATGGGACCTTTTGCTCTGAATTTAGCACCCATACATAAATCTATATCTGTGTGTGCTTATGTTTGCATGTGAGAGTGTTTGGTGAGTGTGGGTGTGTGCGTGTGTGTGCGTGTGCATGTGCATGTTTGTTTGCGTGTGCGTGTGTGTGTGTGTATTTTACCTTACTCCAACCTTTCCTGTAGAAAAATGGGAGGCAAAAGGCTACAACTGTCAGAATCACAGTTAGCATCATCAGACCTCGATGAACCTTCATACACACACACAAACATGCACACATAAAAAAAATCACAATGCCATGATGTTGAATGCAAGTATTATTACTGTATATGTGTGTGAGTGAGTGTGTTTGTGTAAAAATGTGTATGTGTGCATAATATTTACCTGGAACCAGACTTTTTGGCCCAGCAGAACCTGATTTGGCCAATCAGGTTTGTAGAAGCTAGCGATTACGGTGCCAACACTTCCTATCAGCATCCAGGCTACCAGCATTAGTGCACCTTGAGAAGTTGAAGTCATTCAGTTACTTTCCTAAATCAAACATGCCTCCAAATGTAAAACAGCTTCTAAAATCTACATCAGTTTTACATAGAAAATAGTTTAAAAATCCCCCTGCAGGATACAGAACATCATATCCTTCTTCTGACCACCGGATCTCCTTGGGTACCTTTTAATTCTAATGATGTGTTTTTCTGGCACTTGGTTATGTCATAAGTATTGTTTGTAATTGTGCAGAATGAAAAGAAACAGGATTATTTTCTTAAACCTAGAAAGTATATCCTTGTGTTAACTTGGTTGCATCAGACTCTCTTTGTGACATAATATTTAGAAATTATAAACTCAGCTCACCATGCATTTTCATTATGATGGGACCCCGAGAGCCAGTCAGGACCTCAGAGGGTCCAGTAATGTTGACTGTATGGGTGGAGATCAACGGCTGGAGATGATGTCTCCTGATTTCACCTAAAAGAAAGACAATTAAATGTCATTTATTAATTCTTAAGATCAATTTGAGCTTTAGAAATTACTGAAAATGCAAACTTACTACAAATTGTGCTTTCAAAATAAGCAAGACATGAAAGTTTTCAATATTACAGTCTGATAGTCATTCTAAGATTCCAAGTACTTTTAAAATCAGATAAAGCACCACAAATCTAACACATGCTCTGAACAAAAATACAAACATGCAAAAAAACAAAACAAAACAAAAACAAAGTTGGTTAATAGTTAGACTAATTTAATGTCAACAGTTATATTGCAAGACCATTTAACTTTAACCAGAACGGAGGAAGCTTGTATTTTATATACTCACAATTTCCTGTTAATTATATGCTGTTCCTGAATTTGTGATACCCATTCTTAGATATGACACTGATTGAATTGTTTTATGACATAATTAAACTTTGACAGACTGATAAGAACTTTAATTGGTCACTGCATAACTGCCGGTGTTTTCAGTTTTCAAGGTCAGTGTATATGTCAAGTAGCAACTTCCAGGACTGAAAAATGAAGTTCTAGATAGTCTATTATTTATTGTGCAGTCTATGTGTGTATCTAGTTACCGTAGTGAGCTTGTCCATTTGCAACAAATAGAAAGTACTCTTGGTCCAGATCAAAGCGAGCTGGTTCCTGATTGGTCAGTTTGACTGGTCTACTGAACCGGCACTGAATGGCTCCATCTACCAGACGCCATGACACAGAGGAGAGACTAGACTGCAAACATACACAAAGAAAGAAGAACAACAATAAATTGCTGGTTTAGGCGTGAAAGGTAAATGGACTGCATTTATTGTATTGCTTGTGATTTTGTAATTGTGAAAGGTGTTGTGTAAATAAACTTTATTTTTTTAGTCTATCGACCACTCAAAGCACTTTATACTGCATGGTGATTGTACCCCATTTACATACAAATATATACTCTGATGGTATTAGCCTCATTAACATCGGAAATATGTTTATTTACTTTCTCATGTCTGTGGGTACAGATTTGTACTAGAAGCAGGGGAAAAGGGATTAATAGGTCTATATTTTCATTTTGGACAGGGCCATTCTTTTAGCTGTCTCTGTCTAAAGCTTACAGGTGTACTAGGCCAACCATGTTGTGATTTAAGCATGCTAGTTAACTATTTAACCTGAGATCATTGCCAATATTCATATTGTTGGAAAGAAAGTAAATTAGAAAATATTTAACCATTTTTTGTTGAAAATATATTATCAAAAAGGAAACTGTATGTCTGCTAGCACACAATTTGAATCTGCAAATTAGTAAATAAAAGCACTTTGGTAAAATTCTTAAAACGAAAGCAAGGAGACGATGAAATGAGAAGGAAGAGTGCAGGAACCGTAGTCTTCAGTCATTTAAAAAGTGAGAAAAAGTTTGATGACACAAAAAGGATATGAATTGCAAATATGAAACATCTAGACTTGGCTGACATGCATGCATGCATGCAGTGAGCGGATGCTTTTTTTTTTAGCCTTTTGAGACTTTTCAAAGACTGTGTTCCTTTTGTTTTTTAATAATTTGTTGTTTTCAGTGTTCAAGCTCTTAGTTTATCCTGTTTTTGATTAATTCAGAGAAAGTGTGTTACCTGTGATTCATCCTGAGGGTGTGATCGTCCACTGAAGAAGGCAGCACTCACTGATACTCTGTCCCCATCTTTTACACACATATATGCATCATCATTGCCCTACAAACAAACACACACACAAGCATAAGCACTAAATACATACAGTATATGCTGTCATATTTGGGTAAAAAGGTTTAACATGGGCTTAAAAGGTGTTCTTCTTAGAACTCAGACAGAACACAAGGATTCATTTTGAGGGGAGTTTTGAAAGATCATGTCTTTCAAACTGCCTTAAAGGTCCAAAGTAAAGTATTTAATGCAGAATGTTATGTTACACTGAAGAATTAGCTTACCATCCA
This sequence comes from Acanthurus lineatus, assembly GCA_029814665.1. Classification (NCBI taxonomy): domain Eukaryota; kingdom Metazoa; phylum Chordata; class Actinopteri; order Acanthuriformes; family Acanthuridae; genus Acanthurus; species Acanthurus lineatus. The sequence goes on along the minus strand of JAPZDV010000004.1, from coordinate 1,391,550 downwards.
TTTGTCCCAGGAGAGTGCAAATGATATATATCCCTCTGCTGGGCCACTCAGCTCAAAAATGACAGACTGCAGAGAAAAATGATGGTGAGTGCCAAGATTTTTTCATTTGGTCTTTTCTTATATTTCAGTCATTTGAGTTAATCCAATAGAAAATGCATAAATGTACATTTTCCTGCTTCACTTTATTTTTATTCTTTATTTATTCATCAAGTCTTTCTCTGGTTCCTTATATGTACCCTTTAATTAAAATTATAATCCCAACCGTTTTGCTTGGTTCCACTGTTGTCATGGACAGGAAGAAGCAGTTGGGATCTTCTTTTGGATCACAGTCTGGAGGATCCAGCAGGCAGGATTTTGTTTGGCCACATCCAACAGAAGTAAACTAAAGATGTATTTGTATGACGGGGAGTTATTAGTTTTTACATGTAACTGTATGTTCAGGCAGATGATCAGTGTTGAAATCAGTACTCCAAATATAGCACTCACAGGCCCGGGCAGGATGGAGGGTGACGTTGTTTGTACGGGAGGTATAGTGTCTGGATTGAGAGTGGCACCCTGTCGAGAGATAACTGGTCCAGGAAGCTTCACCCAAAACTTTTTGTAATGGGCTACTACAGTCGCACTGCAAATCATACAGGCAAAATCACATACTTTACATCAGTCCAAAAAAATATACAGACCTTTAAAAATAATGCCAACGATTACCATGGCAACACTGATGTATGAACATATCTTTGAATCAGTTCAGGAGAATTTCACTCAAATGTGACAACTGAGGTAAACTTACTGAGTGACTTCAATTTCTATTTTACAAGAGACAAAAAAATGATAAAACAGTGAGAGATGCAGTCTGTTCCTTTATTATTTCTCTACCACACAGAGCAAAGTTATATCCAGTAAGATTAGTTGTTGTTGTTGGTAATAACATTTACACATGATGTAGTGTAATTGTCCTAAGTGAGTTTACTGATTTTATGACTGTTCTTCATTGTGCCACTGGTAGGCTATTTTTTCTGCATATCCGGTTGTACAATAATCATCACATGTGACAAAATGTCCCCTGTTCAGCAGAAGTTTTATAGGCCAGATTTAAAGTGGCATTTGAAATATAATTAACTCACAAAAACTGAACCTGTCTGGGAGCATCGGTTGGAGCATTCCAGATGACAACCACCTCTGTCTCCCTGGCATCACTTGTCTGGCTTACCGCTGAACCCTGGACACACACAGTCACACTCAGAGTTACTTATTTTCCATTTGTTATGTATTTTATGTTTAACAAACAAATGAGGGGTTATTTCCTTTTCATGTGTCCAAGTGTGTTTAGTTTTTCAGAATTCATGGGACTTCACCACTGCTTCTGACTACATGTCTGTGTCCTTTGGGGGAATGTGTGTGCGTATGAACACACCTGGTGGTTACTACAGGTGAGCAGCTGTGTCCTCTGGGTATCAGTCAGAGTGAAGGTGCCAACCGCGGTAACTGAGCCCTGATTGGCTGCATCCCTGGCCTGAAGCAAGAAGCCCTCAAAATATGAACTTCCAGTCAGGATAACTAAAATAGGGTGTTTCATAAGGTTAAAAAAGCACACTACATTCAGGTAAAGAACAATTTCTATTAATTCATTTAAACTGTTAGCACACTTGTCTCATTAGTAAGGACACTGAATTTTATGTGACTATTATTCCCCTATGGAGTCTGAATTTTGTTTTGTTGTTTTGTTTATATATATATATATATACACACACACACACATACATATATATACATATATATATACACACACACACGTATATATATATATATATATAAATTCAATTTCCTATAATAAAAATAAAAAATCAATTTCCAATCAATCAATTAGACTAAAAATAGGAAACAAGACCTCGCTCTATTAAAAACCAAGTTGCATCCTTAAATTCTGACTCAATCTTGACTCAATCTGTTGATATGATTTTCAAAAGTAAATTTGTCATCAACCCAGACACCTTAGTATTTGTAATAGGGGACTTTTTCAATTAGTGTACCATTCAGAGTGCACATTTGAAACTATTGTCAATTTCTCTGACTCACTTGTCACAGTTGTTACCTACCTTGGATCCGATCTGCAGGACTGAACGTAGTGCTGTTGGTTTCTAGGCGGTAAGGGCTGTCTGTGGTCTCACCAGGTACATCATGGTGGGGTTCCATGCTGCCACAGACATTGGTGACCTTTCCATTGCTGTAGCAATCTGCTGGCATCAAGCAGCACATCCAGACGGAGATAAAGAGAAGCCAACATGGGCCCATGGTTGCCATCTACAAGTATAAACTGTTACAAGGTGTCCATAAAGTCTGAAATGAAAGACATCACATATTCCTGCACTTCCCACATAAATTCAGCATAACCACAAGCAGGATTTCTAGTCTTATCCACAAAGGGTTTCTCTGTTTGTGACAAGTTATATCCATACTTCCATTGCTGCACCTTCTGCAACAATAAGGAGTCCTCCAAACAACCGAATCATCAGGGTTAACTAAAAAAACTCAAAAGCAAAAACACTAACTTAAGGAATGAGAAAGAAAGTTTTATTTAAAAAAGGTGATAATTAAAGAAAAAAAAAGGAAAGCAACAGAAAAAAACTAGGAATAAACAAAAATTGAATAAAACAACAAAGTAATATAACACAAGCGCAAAAGGCACGGGGAAGCCAACAGAACAAAACAGACTAACAGAGACAGAAGGGAAACACAGAGACAATATACACACTGGGAATAATTAGACACAGGTATGGTTATTATCACAGCTGAAACACATCAGGGCGGGGCGGGTAACCACTGGAGGGAGGGAAACGTGACAGGAAATGAGATTGGGAAAGAAATTGGACATACATTTACAAATTAAAACAGCAGGTAAAATAAAATGAACACATATGATTCAGCAGCTCTGAGCCCCTTGCTAATAGTGCCCTCTTATATTTCAGTTTTTTACTTCTATTAAGTTTGTACTCATATGAGACTAAAATGAGAATGAATGTAATGTCAATGAAGCAAACAGACTAATAGAATTGTACAGGTCAGGCTATGAAAAACTCCCAAGTGCAATGATGCAACAATTAGCATCTTTTCATTGGACCTTAATGACTCTACACACCTATGTCTTTCAAATTCAATGTTTGTAACACAGATTTACTTTGGAGTACTTGTGGTCTCTAAACCAAAGCTAAGTAATCTCCCACCATTATGTTTTTTTTCAATAAATTGGTGAAGTTCCTCTCCATAAATTTAGACATTTGAGGTGACTGATCTGATCTGACTCATGCTAACACACAAATAAAGTTCCAAAACAGTACATGACAGTGAGTCAGCAAACACATCAACCTCAGAAAGATATCTAAGTTGTATCTCTTATTACATCCATAATGAAGATATTGAAATATCTTCTATGAGCAGAAGAACCCGGGATTTTGCTTACGACTCCAAAGGTACAGTGTCAAAAGTTTCAGTTCATTGTATCACTGCACCCTGAAAGATAAGGTACAGTAATCATGTCATGATAATGAGCAACCAACTGAGAAAAGTAGCTCAAGCCATCCTCCTTATTACTTGCATGTAATGGATACAGGGATTTTCTGATGGTCACAATCTCTAGCACATTTATCTACCTCTGATAGTGTCAGCAAACTTCCATTAATATGAATGCAAGTCAGCAATTAGCAGTTAATAGTCAGCCAATTTAAGGTAAGATAGCACTGTAGCGTGTAACAGTGTAATAAATCAATGATTAATTTCTTTATTAGAAGTCAAGACACCTGTGTTATCATACAAAATCACCACTCTGCATAATGTTGCATACACCTCGGTTCTAGACTAACACACACCTTCATCCAACATTTGCTGTCAGAAGTACATACTGTATATCTTGGTTGTACTTTTCAAACTCACACACCTATTACTAATTTAAAAAAATATTTTGTTATTTATGCTTTTAGAAAAAAAGTGTGATTTGTCACACTTCCTGGCTCACTGAAAACCTGCCTTCACTTCTTCTCTAATCAACATGCACTGCAGTACATGTGGCCTCGGTAACCCTATATATGTTTTAATGTAGCAACAATGTTAAGTAGAAAGAACAGCAAATAGACATTTAAGACTTTTTGTTTAATCTGTTCTAATAACTACAGTACTTTTAAATAATGACATTTGCCCTAACTTAAAAAACACTGGCATAGAAGTAAAAATTCTTCCTGGAAAACTTCAAGATAAAAAAACTCTTGAATAGAAGTAAGTGATAAGCTTGGTGTACTCACCGCTCTGCTGCAGTACTAGGAAACTGTCTTTCCTCAACTCTGTGAAATAATTTCCAAGCAGGCCTATATATACACGACTGAGCGCAACGTCCTTTCCACTGCTAAAGTGCTGTGTGTGCGTGTGAGTGTTTGTGTGTGTGTGTGTTTTGAAGTGAAGCACAAAGAATTATTGCAGCAGTTTTACAACCTATTGGATGAACTATTGATACATCCAAGTGTGACCTTTTCCCTGTGTGGAAGGATGATTTCATAAACTTATCGCATATATAACATATATATGAAATGGATAATAATTGAATTTAATGCAAATTGAAAAATAGGAGCACTTTAGGATGGCTTTGGTACAAAGTTGCCAAACTTTGGAGTCCATGTCCCCAAATGGTTCATCCATAAAGGTTGCTCATCAGGTGTGTATGCTAAAAAAGATCCCTGTACACAAAAATGGCCTGACAGTGTGGCACTGATATTGTTTATCAAGGTTGTTTCATTTTCATTGACCCAGGCTTTGAAGATTATAGAGACAGTTAGGTCTAAACATTTATTTCTTTCAGAAAAAAATACTGGTTGTTTTAAGATGTTGCTTTTCTACCATTATGTTCCAGAAAAGTGTTTTTCATGGTGTCACATGACCTGCTTTTCTAACTGTGTCCACTGTTTATGTAAAGTGTCTTGAGACAACTTTGTTGTGATTTGACGCTATATAAATAAAATTGAATTGAATTGAATTGAATTG
>JAPZDV010000004.1:1368071-1386428 GCA_029814665.1 Acanthurus lineatus | reverse complement strand
TTTATTAAGAGAAGTGTGAACAAGTTCAAAAGCACAAACACCTCAATTTAGTGATCCAGAGGCTCTTGTAAGATATGTATATGTAAAATATGTATGGATAGATGTGTGTAGCATCTTGCAGAAAGTTTATTAGTGGTATTATCTATTTCATGTTACCTTTCCCTTTTTTATGAAGCTCCTCCCCACAGCATATCGAGGAGTGCTGTGGTTGGCTGAGGCAGAAACTGAATGAGCTGAATGCAGAGCAGAACCACATTGTGCACCAGCATCAGGAGCAGGTGAGCTCAAATGTGATGTAGCAACAGTGTGACCCGCAGTACTAGTCCAAATAAAGTTACTTTTTGCTCATCTATAGATATGTAAGGATTCAACCAGACTCTGTTTTCTGTTCTATCAGTGCTGGATCCTGGCAAGAAAAAAAATGCTATGAGTACAACTATGCAGCAACTTCTAACAGACAGACAGTTTTGTGCGTCTGTTGAATCTAGGGCGAAGTTCAGCAAATCTCTTGACCTTGGTCTCTGAGAAGACAGCCCCATTTTATCAGAACAGCTGCAGCCATCCCAAGCAAAGCATTGCTAAACCAAAGAGATAGGCTATCTACTTTTAGGTTTACTAATGACTCTGGAAGTGTCCTGTGCAAACACTTTCATATTACCTGTAGCGATGGAAAATTCGTTCACAGCTGATGGTACAGTTTTAATTTTTGCAATGTATTTTAGCAGTATAATATGACCAAGTACGAAAAAAATGCCAGACATATCCAATTAGCCCTGTGTAAGAGCACATGGGAGTTAAGCTGGAGCTAAACTTGACACCTGTTGATGGGACCCAAAGCAGAGTCGGGGGCAGGGGGGTTATATAGATACTGCAAATGTCAAGAAGCCTCACGTCATTCATCTAACCAAAATAGTTCTCTGTCCACATTAGAACTTTGTGTTCTCTGTAAAGTGTGTGCATAAAGTGAGGAATTTGATTTCCAAAATGCACATTGCATCTTGTGCGTGAGTCAGATTTTTAGTATGTTCTTCTCTTTCTTTCCTTAAGGCTGCCAACTGCGTTGTGGGAAATGTAGTGTATGAGCGTCTGGCAGACCATGGCCCAAAACTTGGTCATGTAAACAGGAAAAACCCTCTGGTTACAAGGTAACACATTTAAAGATATGGATTTGAAAAGAGAGGGAAAAGGGAGGGATAGGTAATGTACTTGCTGTCAGAAAAGAGGTGGAAAGATGCAAAAAGAAAGAGAGTTCATTCTTTTTATCTTTTTCTTTTTATTATATTTGATTTACTATAAACGTAGGATACCAGCAGTGGAAAAACCCCTGACTTCAGTCCTGTAGAGTTGCATGTCTAATTCTACAAAGTAATACAGTGAGAACAGTGAGCATGTCACTACTACTGTACTCTAAGACTTCAAAATAAGTGCATGAAAGGTATTAATATACATAACAGATGGAGTAACACATGATGAGTGATAAGCTAATGTACTTTCCATAAATGAGTCCATTAACACATCACATTAGCTTGTGTACTTGTGTGTTTTTGTGTGCAGAACATGACCTTAAATCTAGAGCAGATTCTAAGAATATAAGATTTGCTATGTCAAACCCCTCACTAAGATGCCAAGTGAAGAGTTTCGAGCACACTGAACACACTGAACATGTTACTTGGGTGATAATGACATACACCCACAGAAGATACTCAGAAATCATTACACAGCACAGACTTCATTGCTGTTGAAAGTAGTTGCTTAAATTTAGCTTTTTCTTTGTTGTTGTGTGCAGCATGACCTGTGCTGCAGACTGCAACCATTTTTTAAGACAGTGTGACTAGGAGCACCTATTCTACTTGCAAATATGCTTCACTTTTTTTAAATCGTAATCATATATCATTAAACATTAACATCGGCATATCTGCTGCCAGTGTTTTGGCATGGCAGTTCACTACAGCAATAAAACAAAATCCAAACAGGAAGCCAAGCATTCTGTAATCAATCATCTGATCTGCTTCCTCATTACTCACAAGTTTGATGTTGCTCTGTAACTCATTTACCAGCAAGGCGCCTGGACCTAACATTTTTGCCAAACTTTCAACAAATCACTCACTCCATTATACAGTTTTGCCCACAAGTGTCTCTTCACAGCAGCAGTAATAGCAGTAAACCTATGAACTCTCTCCAGGGATCTGTCTGACCCTGATGTCTGCTGCTTGGATTCAGTGGTGCTCCTGAAAATGTCCCTACTGCTTTTGTCTATAATAGCTGCCATCACAGGAACTCCAAAAATGGTCTAAAACATTGTTAATAATCAGATGAAAAACAAAGTCAATCAACTTTCTCTTCACAAGTGTTTTTGAACTACACACATATCCCAGTAAGGGGTAAACACCATATTTTTTAATACTAAATTTAAACTTCATTTAAAAAAAAAATTTGGTTGGAGGAGATGTTAAAGCTAATCACAGAACTGCACTTTTCTTTCAAGAACTGCACTGTTTGTTATCAAAGCATTTATCAGTGATATAGTTAGTGTGGAAAAATATGAATTTGTTGTATTCTGTGTGGATTTAAGGGGTGCTCTTGATTTTTTCAGTGAGGAGTGTTACCAGTGAAAAAAGTTAGTCTAAAGCCTTAATGTCAGTTATTAAGAACAGCCTGGTCCTCCTTTATGAACAGTTGAGGTTGATAATCCAGACATACAGTAATACCAGATTTAAATGGGATACAGGGATATAAGGTGTCAGTGCTTGATCAGATCAGCGGCTGAGTTGTTGGTGAATCTTAGTGTTTTCATCTGTTTTTTCAGGTATTTCACCTTCCCGTATCAGGACATGACTCTGGAGCAGGAGATGCAGCTGCTGGACCAACCAGACAAAACATGTCACTTCCTGGCTCACAACGGTTGGGTGATGGGTGACGATCCACTGCGCAACTTTGCCGAGCCAGGTCAATAAATTAAGCTTCTTAAAAAACAAACAGTCAGAGACAACAAGTGTAAGGACAGAAGAATAAATAAACACAAACACAGTGACCTACCAGTCAACAAAGAGGGAAACCTTGTTCTCCCTCTGTTCATCATACTTCATCCTGTTACCTTAAAGAAACACATTAATTGTAATGGAATAAAACACATTCAAAGTTTTCTGCCCACTAAAAGGGACTTCTTTAGTATTAGTTGTTTTTGATGTTATATGTTGAATCATCTGCAGTGATTATAGTGTCAATACTTGTCTGTGTCTATGTTACCAATAGGCTCCAATGTGTACCTGCGCCGGGAGCTGATATGCTGGGGTGACAGTGTCAAACTCCGTTATGGCAAGGGGCCTGAGGACTGCCCGTACCTGTGGGACCACATGCGGAAATACACTGAAATCACAGCCAAATATTTCCATGGAGTCAGACTGGACAACTGCCACTCCACACCGTTGCATGTAGCTGAGGTATTGCCATATAGTATCATATCATAATAGAGTTATGCTAATTGACCTGAAAATGAAATTCCTGTACATAGCATTTCAATTCAATGCGCACTATATGAAGCACCTATTTGTGGGTTTTTTTACACTCTGTGTCATTTGAATGAATAGTAAAGATACACAATGGCCTTTCTGAGCATGTAAAGATCACCTCTATGTTAAATGTGCTGATATTTCAACAGTCATCACTTTATCTCCTGCAAGTCATAGTGCTGGTTACTCTACAAACCACTGGAGAAATGTTTCTCAAACTAGACACTGTATCCTCCCTCCACCCCACCCCCCATTTATACCCACAACACCAGTCAAATGCTCTGTAATATTGTGGGCTTGTTGAACTAATTAAACCCTACAAAATGGTGTCCTTACTCATGTACTGTCTAGTCTGAGGATCGACTAACTGGCCTGAAAACTACACAACACTGTTGCTCACTATGGCCACATTCTTATGACAGACCTACAGGAAACAGTATGTGTTGCAAACTTACCCAACAACACTGACTGAAGGACATGTTCATGCAGGACTGAATCAAGGCAGAAATACACAGAGTACACAATCTCCAAATCTTGTTCATTTAATGTAACCATAACATCAAGATAGTTTGTAGCGTTACGTAGTATCAATTTAAGGAGGATCTCACTTACCTGTAAACCAAATGTCACTAAAGCCAAGTCCTCATGTGCGTATAAAACACACTGTGTACCAGTGTTATCCTGTTAACAGCAGACTCTTCTTCTCTCTTTGTCTGTAATGCTGCTGTATTGTCCTGTCCAGGCCATGTTAGATGCAGCCAGATCGGTCAGACACAATCTGTATGTGATAGCTGAACTGTTCACAGGCAGCGAGCTCATTGACAATGTGTTTGTTAACCGGCTGGGAATTAGCAGCCTTATCAGAGGTACATCTCCCATGCATGAACTAACTTTGTGTTTTTCTCTTTATTCTCTTTTTACCACATTCCTCTGCATTCTTCCTCACCCCCCACCCCTCCCTTTATCTCTTTATTACCACTCTCTGTGTTCATGGATGAATGACTGCATGTTGTGGTTTATTTGAGGCTTGTTATTGCTAACTGGCTGCGTACCCTGCACATTAACTCTCCTCCTCCTACTTCTCTTTCTTATCTCTTACCAAACCTCCCCCCTTCTCCAAATCATGACCTCTGGCACTGTCTGCACTGGTTTCGGTGTGTTTCCTTGCTGTGTTTGATCAGTTCATGCTGGACGTGGCAAGAACGGTTTGCCCTAACCTGTATGTTGTGGCTGAGCTGTTCACCGGCAGTGAGGAACTGGATAATGTCTTCGTAACCAGGCTAGGGATCACATCGCTCATACGAGGTACAAAACACTCACATTCTACATACACTGTTTGTGTACGATATATTTATTATGGCTAACAAAGAACAAACAGAGAAAGAACAAAATAGTTTGGGATACCAAGGTAAGTATTTATGTTTGCTTGCCTAATTGAGTTCAGGTGACCACAAATACAGACATACAGTGTTGCAGTATGAGCTTGGTTGGCACAAGTGGCGCTCAACTATCGTTATAATGCTATAATATATTAAAAAAGATGTAATACTACTACTTGGATGTATCATCTAAAGACAGAGAATATTCACTGAAGGTAAGCATGTGCTTTGTATTATGCAAAGATGCTTGCACTGTCTGATTGGAATGTGGCCCAGCTTGAATGCGTGAAGTCGTCCACAGTGCTGCCACAGCATGGATTGTGTTGTGCCACTGCTCTGCCTCCCATGAACCTTTCCTTACTGTATACGGTGTCCACAGAGGCCATGTCAGCTGGTGACAGCCATGAAGAAGGCAGATTGGTCTATCGTTATGGAGGCGAGCCAGTTGGAGCTTTTGTTCAGCCAAGTCTCCGCCCACTGATGCCTTCTATTGCCCATGCCATGTTTCTTGATGTAACCCATGACAATGAGTGTCCCATACAGGTGGGTCTCTGTCAGCCTCAGGTATTTTCCTGAGCTGTTTTATATTTCCACTTGCTTCAAAAATATAACATATTTATGAACATAATGGCCAAAATGAGAAAAAATTCATTTTGATTGAGGCAACTGTGTTCCATTGTAACAGGTTACTCTCAGGTCCAGATGTTAGGCGTTCAGACTAACTGCTGTGTGTTTGTCTTTCTTTGTTGCACAGCTGCGTTCAGCATTAGACTCTCTTCCAAGCTCTGCTATGGTCTCTATGGCCTGCTGTGCTACTGGATCCACCAGAGGATACGACGAATTAGTGCCACATCAGGTTATTAACGAACACAAAAACAAAAGCCTTAGCCTAATTCTGTGTTTTTTTTAACTTACTAAAGATTTTACATTTTTTTTGAGCTGATATTCATTTGAATTGACCTTACTCAATACAAAACCTCCAGGACTGACAATAGAATCTGATAAATAAGTAATACACACTTACTTTTGCAAAAGGCAATTTTGTAAATTAGTACCTAATCGGTTATAAGCTACAGTATACACACATACACTGGGCCACTTAATATGAGATGATATAATCTACTGTATGTGTACAGCACCAAGCACATACAGGATATGAAACATACCTGCTCAACTTGTTGCTTTATCAGAGGAACAAAAGCTACAGTGTATGTGTTTGTGTGTCTGTTTATGCGTGTGTGTAGATCTCTGTGGTAAAGGAGGAGCGTTTTTACCCCAAATGGAACCCCTCAGCTCCTTCCACTTCAGCTGGTGAGGTTGGATCCCAGTCAGGCATTATAGCTGGGAAACTGGCTCTCAACAAGCTGCACCAGGAACTGGCTGCCCAGGGATTCATACAGGTACTGTAAAACACAAACACCAGCTCACACTGAGAGCAGCTTCAGATCACTTCAGCAGTCTGTTTACACTAACTATCCTAGAGATCACTTATCAGTTAACAGCTTGCCCACCTTTAATCTCTTATCACCTTCCTCTCCAGGTGTTTGTAGACCAGGTTGATGCAGACATTGTTGCAGTTACTCGTCACTGTCCCAGCACACACCAGTCTGTGGTGGCAGTGTGCAGAACAGCCTTCTGGAACCCCAAAACCCACAATTATGGCACTGATGTTCCACCCATGTTCATACCTGGTAAGATGATGACAGTATCATATATTTTTGTTGCATTATCTTTCTCGTATTTATTTGTGTCTTACACTTTCTCTCAGTGTAACAAGATTTTGTTAAAAAAAACAAACAGTTAAACAGGTTTTACAACAATGCTTTTGAATGATGATAATCATAACATTTTTTCTGTCTCTTTCTTAAGGGAAGATAGAGGAAGTAGTACTGGAGGCAAGGACAGTGGAAAGGCATGCTGGGAGTTACAAGAAGAATGACAACTACATTAACGGCATGCCAGAATACACTGTGGAATTAAAAGAGCACATTCCTGTAAATATTACTTGTTATTTTAATAAAATTGTGTCAATGGTTGAAAATTTATGAGCACATCAATGAAATAATGACAATAAATGTTTATGTATACACACACATAGTTAAAGGAGAGTACAGTGGTGAACCAAGCTGGAGTGACATCCAAAGGTCGATCAGAGTTTGTGCAAGAAATCACCTTTCAGAATCTGACACCTGGCAGCATCATCGCCTTCAGGTAACCCAGACAGACCTATGCAAACCTCTAGCTGAAATCAGTGGCATTTCTGTAATTAAAAATACCAGTGTATTAAAAAACAAAACAGAACAGGGAACTTGATCATTCTGTCTGTGATTTATTAAAATGAAATGCATTAGTGTTGCACATTTTTGCTCTCCCTTCCTTTCAGGGTTAGTTTGGACCCCAAGGCCCAGAATTTGGTTGGGGTGCTGAGGTATTATCTGTCCCAGTTCAGCCCAAAGTACAGGAGAGGCAGTGTAGCAGATGAAAACTCACCTGAAGCACTGCAGAAACCCCTGGCACAGTGAGTACAAATACACACACATCCATCTGTAATTGTTCTCTGTTGGTTGTGTGGAAAAAATAATGATAATATCATCTTGATTGGGCTTTTCTTTTACTTGTAGTATGACATCATCATTCTTTAAGAATGAAATTAATCATCAGAGAAAAGAATCATTTGCTAAATTTAAAGGGGAAACTCCGTTTACCACATCAAATTTCAGATTATGTGAAACACTGCTGCACATGTAAAGCCTTTTGAGGTTTCAGAGGTGTCTGTGTGAGGTCTGTGAAAATGCCTCACTAATGCTGTTTGAGGCTGAAGACTAAAAGTTTCAGAATGAAACCAATTGGCATTGGAAATAAATGAGTTTTTTTTAAACCTCTCTGTCTTAGGTGCTCTCTGGACTGTCTGTGAAAAAAATGAAAATAAGACTAGTAGTTAATTTGCATTTGATGGAATGATGCAGACTTAGATGTAGATAAAAAAAATTCAGAGGGTTCAGAATACACTATATACTGTATACTGTATGCATGTACACAATCTCCATTGGTAAATCAGGTTATGTTTATTCTAAATAGCTCAAACAACAGTATGAATGTAAGAAAAGATGCAAGTATCTTTTGAGCTACATATCTGTGAAATGGGTAGTTTTTATTTTAGCTTTGTGTGTTTCACAGGCTGATGTCTAAGCTGACATTAGCAGACCTGAACATCCTGCTGTTTCGCTGTGAATCAGAAGAACAAGAAGATGGTGGAGGCTGTTACAGTATTCCAGGATGGGAGAGCCTCAAGTATGCTGGACTACAAGGTATTCACAAAGCACATACATGTGTATTCTGTGTATTTCTAGATCAGTAAGTACACAGTGTACTAAAAAACTATACCATTCTCCAACAATGTGCGAGTGCCAACTGCAATAACCATTTTCTGTAGCTGTGCAAAATTTTATTAAATAATAAATAACAAAATCTTCTTTCAAGATTGTTCCCTTATGTCTGCATAACTATTTGTTATCAATTATCAACTTTAAAATGATGCATAGCCTCATTGCATCCATTTTAACACTCTAAATTCCATGTCTTGACAGGCTTGTTTGGTCAGCACACTGATATTTGGCCTTGATATTTCTCACTTTGGTGGCTGAGTATGACCAGAGTGTAAATGTAGTTGTTGTTTGCCTGCAGGTCTGATATCAGTGTTGGCTAATATCCGCCCCAACAATGACCTGGGCCATCCTTTGTGTGCTAACCTCAGACAGGGAGACTGGCTGATAGACTTTGTGTCTAACAGACTGATTCACAGAGAGGGACCACTGGAACAGGTGAGGCTTTCACAGCCTTAAAGGGCCACTTCACCAAAAAAAGATTTGTATTTCATTTGTTTGTTTTCTGCTGAAAACAGCACACAGTAAACATTCAGAATGTACAAGAAAATCCATTTTTAAAGTTTATTCATCAGGTGTATCTTACTTTTGCTGATGTCATTTTTCATCGTTTTGAGCAGAAAACACTTTTTGCATGCTGAGAAAATATGTACTTTGTCATTTGTGTGATCTGGGTCACAAAGAACAAACAACAGATCCATTTTATGACCTGCTGCAGCCAATGTACCTTGTCAGTTGAAGACAATAATTCTGCAGGATAGCTCAAGCAACTGAAAGCAACATATTGAACTGAAGGAGGGATGCTCATGTCCTGAGCAACAAATCTTGGAATAGTCAAGAAAATTAAAAAGATAATTCACTCAAGTACCCAAAGACTTTTTCCTATTAGTTTCAGTGGGTGTTGGTGTCTACCTTGTAAGCTAGGTATCCACAGTATTTAAACTGATCCTGAAACAGATTATCTATTGCAACACTGTGTGTCTGCAGGTGGGTCAGTGGTTGGGAGCCATGTTTAACTACTTGAAACACATCCCATGCTACCTCATCCCCTGTTACTTTGATGCCATCCTGGTGTCAACCTACACCACAGCTCTGGATGCTACGTACAAGCTCATGTCAGGGTAAGGTGGACTCTGAACACTGCACTGTTGAGAATTGTTGCTTTTTAAAACTTAAACTATGAATATTAAAGAACTGTTTAGCTGCAGTCAGGTGACACTTTTCACAAGCACATTTCCTTGCTGGAGCTGCTAATTTTTTTTTTCCTTGTTCCAACAGTTTTATCCAGAATGGCTCCAGCTTTGTTCGTCAGCTTGCACTGGGTTCAGTTCAGATGTGTGGTGTTGGACGCTTTCCCGCCCTCCCTCCCCTTTCTTTGAAAATTGAGGATGTACCCTACCGTGTCAGTGCGATCACAGGCCAGAAGGAGCAGTGCTGTGTCTCCCTGGCTGCAGGTATCCTAGCTACAAAAACTTATGTCCCTGTTACACAGAATTTCTAGTGAATTACTGGCATAACCTTCTGGAACTGCTGTTTTTCCATATTAACACATACAGCTGCATTAAGAAACATGACCTCATTTCCTTGTTACACCTTTTCACACATGCCACAGCAGAGTTGGAATAGGAGAGACAAAGAACAGAGCAGCAGTTATTGGTAATACAAGTATTATGGAACTGACATAAAACTCAACAAAGAAGTAGACCATTTTTTCAGGACCATGGTGGGCAAGGAGCTCTGTTTATCAGGTGCTCTTGTAATCTAATTAGTAATATTTTTTGTGATCTATTTACTGTAACCAAGTCACAGATTCAAACATACAATCAGTGAAGTCTTGTGATTGGTCTCCTTTATCAGATGGATGTTACCTCTTGTGTGCTTGTCCCTGCAGAGTGAATACTTTCATTAGCAACACAACCATTAAAGTATTTCTCCTGAAATGTTTCCAGGTGTTGAGATTGAAAACTGGCAGCACAGATTCCTCTGAATATAGATCCCTGCTTCCATTTCCACATAAACCCATGCAGGAACTGTTCTTGAACATTTCAGCAGTAGATTGGGAATGTATGAAATGTGCTAGTTGTGTTTCAGTTAAAGCATGTATACTCAGTAAGAAATGAGAATAAGAGGTAATTAATTTAAAACCTGTTTCCTTGAAATTAAATACCTTAAAAATATGTTGATTATTTCATGGTCAGGGGTGTGAGATAGAGATATATCTGAATATTACATATTCATAATATACATATACATAGTAGGTGGAGTTTGATTTTACTAATGTTACTGTCTCGTAATTAACTATCTTTAGGTCTTCCTCATTTCTCCTCTGGGATTTTCCGTTGCTGGGGCAGAGACACCTTCATCGCTCTCAGAGGACTGATGCTGCTCACTGGGAGACACACTGAGGCTCGGTATGTATGCGTGTGTGTGTAGCTGCTTAACTGTTAAACTGAACATTAGATTTATAAAAGCATTAGTGTGTAACGCCAACAGGAACTAAACTATAAATCTAACCATTCTCTCTCATGGTCTTCATAGTAACATCATCCTGGCCTTTGCGGGGACACTGCGTCACGGTCTGATCCCCAACCTGTTGGGTGAGGGTCGCTGTGCCAGATATAACTGTCGTGATGCTGTGTGGTGGTGGCTGCAGTGCATCCAGGTAGGAGGACACTGTAATACAGAAAACAGTTGGGAAATAGACACGAGTAGGGAGCTAAAGCAGTGTGAATCATACATAAAACCTTGAAGGGGTAGTTTTAATTTTTTTGAAATGTGGTTGTGAGAGATAATTCTCTATAGTCCTTATATTACCTACAGTAGAAGCTGACTGTCACATGCTGTTACATGTGCATCCTTTTTGTGGGTGGCTAAAAACTGGTTGGCTCCCTGCTGGAGCACAGGTGTAGGAGGCCAACCAGCCACCAACAAAAAGGGTGCACATGTAACAGTTTGGATCCAAACAGAACTGTCAGGGTTGATAGACAAGAAGAACTTATGTTGTGAAATAATTTTGGAACATATATTTTGGATCTACTCAATTCCTTATGTTAGGAGAGAGAAATGATTTACATTTAAATATCAAAAATGTACTGTATTATGTATTATGTACTTCTGTTCAGGACTACGCTACCCACGTTCCTCAAGGGCATGAAATCTTGTCCTGCCCTGTCACTCGCATGTATCCTACTGATGACTGTGAACCCTGCAAACCAGGAGAGGTGGTATGTACAGCTGAGATGCACACATTCACACACACACACACACACACACACACACACACACATTCTTACACAGACTGAAAAACGGGTTCGCAGTGTGCTGTGCTGTTTGTCACAGCGTCTTTCTTAACCATTTATAGAGCACTCATTGAAATACTTTGAAATTAAAAATTTCAACCCTAGAGTGTTATTGGAGGACATATCAAGACTTCATTACTTTTGTGACATTTTTAAAAATTTTAATTTTCATGGAATAAATCAAGGTCAGAGAAATTACTTTGCTCTAATATGGTAAAAAAAAATCCAAAAAGTGCATTTATAAGAAATACAAGAAAAACACTTATAAAACGAAAGAAACACATCTTTTTACAAATTAAAACATTGTTATTACAATATTATTAAATTAAAACATCGTCACAGTATACATCATCGTATACTGTGTTGTAGAATGATCTTTGCTGATTGGCTGGATGTAAACCACGTGCTTCTCGACCTCACTGAGAGGCGGGAGGGACGCCATTTGTATGGGGTGCACAAGTTACTGAAATCGTTTTTTCGCCCGATAAAGGGTTAAAGCTACCAATAGGGTCACCAAAGTTTAAATCCCATACACTTACTGCAATCATACAAACAGTTAACCCTCATCATCACTGAAGTGCAACTTCACATGTACAGCAAATATTTGATTGTGTCATCTATATTTGTGTGTGTATGTGTGTGGGTGTGTTCATGTGTGTGTGTGTTTGTGTGCGTGCGTGTGTGCTTGCCTGCGTCCATGTGTGTGTGTGTGTGTGTGTGTGCGCATACTTGTGTGCATGTGTGTGTGCATGCTAAATGTTACTTACTGGGGACTCAAACCAGAGATGTGCCTGCATATTACATCAGCACCAAGGACGGTTGTTCAACAGACTTGCTTTGCCAGCCTCTGATCTGACAGAGGGCACTTCAGACTGAAGTCATCTTTAAAGGACAGTAAATACATTAAAAAAGACAAAAAGTGTGCCTGACAGTAATGTAGCCTGCGCCAAAGTGAGGGATGATGATCATCATAACATACTTAATATGGTATAGTGGAATATACCGAAAAATGGGACTAGCCCAGTGCAATTTAGATTCTTTGTAAGATACCCATAATTGATCAAATTTAGACTTGTATCCAACCACATTGTATTTTTTAAAGTTATTAACGGATTTAATAGAAATCCAATTTAGAGTATTGATGGGGGAAGTTAAGGTCAGTGGTAGGCTGTTTACAATGAAAGAAAAATATCTGTGACAAGGACAGCTCTGCAAACTTGCCTGTTTGTGTGTGTGTGTATGTGTAGGAGCAGCCACTGTTTGATGTGATTCAGGAGGCTCTGCAGTGCCACCTAGAGGGAATTTCCTTCAGAGAAAGAAATGCTGGACCCAAAATAGACATGAAGATGCGAGATGAAGGTAGGACACAGTGTGTAGGTGTGTTGGTGTGTATTAAGTTATACATATACAGTAATCTAAGTCAATGATAATGTTTGTGGAGGTTTTCCAGTATTAGAGAATAAAGAGCAGTCATTCTTCACAGCACAAACCCAGCCGCTAATTTTCTGGTCCTACATGGAGCCACAGGGGGAAACTTTGCTTCACTTTACACCAGCAGCTCCCCAAACTGTTCTGTATCACCAACCACAGTGTTTCTGAGCCCTTTCACTCCTTCCCAGGGTTCAATGTGACTGCTAAGGTGGATCCAACTACGGGCTTTGTGATAGGAGGAAACCGCTTTAACTGCGGCACATGGATGGACAAGATGGGAGAGAGTGAGAGAGCAAGGAACAAAGGCATGCCTGCTACTCCGAGGTAACACACACGAACACACACTTTCTCTCACATCCATTTGAAATATAGGAGATGTTAGAGAGTGAGCATAAAACTTATAAAAAGCAGTTTTGAATAAGTGCCAGTCAAAGAGTTTATGTTTCTCATTGTACTTTGCAGTTTTTGATGCTAATTTAGATTCCCTGATCAGTCCATTAGTGATTCCAAATGAATGCATTTGCTGTGTTTCTTAGTTTTACTTCGTTCTATTTGTAACTGTTTGAGTTGTGGACGAGACATTTAGAGCTTTGGACATTTTTCACTGTTAAATGATAGTTTATAGACCAAATAATAAATCAGTTAACAGAAACCATTTCTTAGAGATTTAATTGATAATGAAATAATGGGTGATTGATTTTCTGAATTACTTTCTCCATCTAGAGATGGAGCAGCAGTGGAGATAGTGGGGCTCAGTAAGTCAGCTGTTCGCTGGCTTGTGGAGCTCCATGCCAAAGGACTGTACCCTTATGATGGAGCTAAAGTACACAGAGATGGTATTACACACACAACTACACACAGAAACACTAAGGTTTTACCTCTGTTTACAGATGAAAAATGACTCTTGAACTCATTCTAAATTTCAGTGGCCATCTGTAATAAACCCTGTTCACTGTGTTGCAGGTAAAGAGGTGTTCATCTCATACTCCCAGTGGAACCAGCAGCTGCAGCAGACCTTTGAAGCATGTTACTGGGTGTCTGGGGTCCCTAATGACCCCAATGAGAAACACCCTGATTTGGTGCACAAAAAAGGTATCTACAAGGACAGCTACGGAGCCTCCAGCCCCTGGTGTGACTACCAGCTGAGGCCCAACTTCACTATTGCCATGGTGATGGTACGTAGAGTGAAACCTGCACCCATTTGTCTGAATCATCTCTTAGGGTCTTCAGATTTTATTGTTGAATAGGTCTTTAAGTCTTTATATGTGTGAGTGACTGGAGTTGTAATTGTTAGAAATGATGTCTGTTTTTAAAGGCTCCAGAGCTGTTTTCAGTGGAAAAAGCGTGGCACGCTCTGGAAGTGGCTGAGACGAAACTACTGGGACCACTGGGAATGAAGACACTGGACCCTGAGTAATCATTTACACTTAATACACTGGAACAAAAAGATCTGTTTAAACACATGGGGTAAATCTACAGTATCACCTCCCATGCTTGTAATCTGCAATCATCATACCCCGTTAAAGAAAGGTTTCCTGAAAGGTTTAGTCACAGCAGCAGTGACGGATCAGTATTTTTTCTACAGTATGAATGTATGTGTCATGACCTCTGTGTAATGTATTTGCTTCGTATGCAAACTCACACTTTGTTGTCCTCATAGTGACATGGTGTACTGTGGTATCTATGACAATGCTCTGGACAACGACAACTACAACCTGGCAAAAGGCTTCAACTACCACCAGGGACCAGTGAGTGTGACCAGTTTCAACCCTTCTGCAAGGCTTTCTCTGAAGAAAACCAACCACTTTAGTCCTTTTAGAACAACAGGGTCAGGAGCTAAAGGCAACTCTGTCCAACAAGCAGCCGTTCAGTGTATCTTCAAATTCAATTGTAGTACACACTGTATATGCTTACTAAGCTATACAAGTGCTTACATGTATAAATATCTTTATAATTTACAATATGAACTGTCAGTAACTTCATGAAAGCTAATTTAGATTTTTTCTATCAAAGTTCTTTGAGTTAGTGTTTTGTTTTTGCAGTTTAGTTCATCAGCTGAAATAAGACATCTATAAGTAAAGCTCAATCAGTTGAGTACTGACTCAGAAAAAGTTTTTCACAACATGTAAATCAAGTGGTGCTGACTTAATGCTTTCTTTTAATTGTGGTGTAGCACTATTTTTATATCTATTATATATTTATTTTCTCACTGCACATAACTAACACTGTGTGTTTGTAGGAGTGGCTGTGGCCGGTAGGCTACTTCCTGCGTGCTAAACTCTACTTTGCAAAGAAGCTGGGAGAAGAAACCTACAAGAAAACTGTTACCCTGGTGAAAAATGTTCTGTCAAGACATTATACCCACCTGGAGAGGTGAGAGCGTCATTGGTGTGTCCATCCTCTGAGCTTTGTTTGTCATGACAGAGGAAATATCAGGAGTTCTTTCTAGCATTTTCAAACACTTGGAAGTTTCATTATCAAATTGCACATGAACTAGTCTTGTTTCTCATTTCCCCTGTATGTTCTTTTCATCTCATCTATTTTAAAATCTGAAAAGAAATCATTAAATAAAAGCCTTTGACTTGAGAATAAAAAACCTATGATAACTCTTTAGGACTGAATGGAAGGTACACTAACTGATCTGAACTGTTTTATTGCTCTCTTCATTGTTGGTGCATTGTCACTTCTGACCTTCCCTCTGTCCTCTCAGGTCTCCATGGAAGGGTCTGCCAGAGCTAACCAATGAGAATGGCCAGTACTGCCCGTTCAGCTGTGAAACCCAGGCCTGGTCTCTGGCCACAGTGCTGGAGGTCCTCTATGACCTCTAAGTGGCTGTGGGATCTTCTGCAGTCATGTTCTTTGGGGGGATCATGGATATGACAGCTCACAGCAACAACTTGGGGAAAGTTAAATCATTTCTTTTTTGTGACCTCAACTAACTCATTTTTAGTTAATATAGAGTTTTGCACCCATTTACACCTGATCTATAAGTATTAAATGTATCCAGATACATAACGGTGCAAAGTGTCTGGTTGAGCCTTCAATGAAAACTAGTAGCAACTCCTGAGCTGATATGTTGTCACAGTTCTCCAGTGTTCATCCACAAACACACTGCTGCAGCCACAGCCACACAAGTTATTAGTTTCAACAGTACTCGATCGTTTCTTCTTCATTTTCTGAACCTGAACAATCTACTTTCTTTTTCTTAAAATCCAACGATACACATCTTTCTCATGTGAATTCTACTGCCAGTTGAACAAACTGAAAACCTTCCATTTAAGTCTGACTTTAGATCTACTTTATTTGAAGATTAAACATAGCATTTAACAAAATGCACAGTAAGACAAGTTACAGCAACTGCTAATTATTCTAATGTTTTGAATGTATTACATCAAACTGATCCCGGCCCTTCAGTGTTTATGTATGTAATATCATATGACCCATAATACACTGAAGCACTTTGACCCAACAGCCAGCAGTCTAACTAAAAAGTGAACATCCTTTTTTGCTTCCTGAATAGGTGCTTTTATTTTAAAACATGTCTTTTATACTAAAGTCAAATAACCTGTTACTGTGTGCATTTACACTCTGAATCCTACCTCCTAACCTGTTCTCCTGTAACCAGTCTGAACAACTAACCTAACCACCTAATGCCAGAAAGCTAACTGATATCATGCTTAACAGTAAGGTAACATCAGTGATGTTCAGTACCAGTTTTCTAAGTTGTTTAATTTAATACCTTAAAGGGTCTGTTCCATGAGCAAACAGTACCACACCCTCCACCTGTTGCCTTTACACAATGACACAGTCTTCCAGATGTTTCCCAGCTCACCACATTTTCCCCACAAGCCTTATGATGTAGTCAAATATTTCTATCATTCAAGTGTGTGTTAATGTTAAGACACAGTTTGCATGAATGTTGTTTTGGTGTTTCCTGAGATTTCCAAAGCAGTTTCCTCTGGTGTGTAACCACGGTGTAGATCTGTCCTGCTGGCCTTTCACTATTGTATCGCTGTAGATGTTAACACACAGAAAAGTAGCACGACAGCAAAAAAGGAGAAATACGACAGACATATAATATGAATTTTGAAAATGTCTGTGTGGGTCTTTTTAAGATATGCTAAGAAGAGCCTGTGTGTGCATCTTCACACTGGATATGTTTGAAGTCTGCTCTGCTGTTAATGTCCTGTCTCTAACGCTTGTTTCATTCTTCCTCACTTAATTACAACACATCACAGTGTGTTTTTGAGCTTTGTTTAGTAGACAGACAGTCTAATGGACTCAAAACATCTCACAGTGTGCTAGCTGTATGTATTGTATGAGTGCCCCTTGGCCTCTATTCACAACAGCACCTTACATCCATGTATAAGAACATCGGTCTCTTATTATGAATTGTTGCACTTTTGTTATTCTACTTTTGCACAGTGCAGTTTGCTGCCAGCAGTGCCAATGGACAACCAACGTTTACGTGTGCAATGAAAGTGACTAAATCACGCAATCCAGACATGTAGAATGGCACAAAGCTTTGTAAACTGAAACTGTTGATAGAGTCCTTTAACTTTCTAAAGCATTTATCTTCCCACACATCACTGTGTCTGTAATGATGTTGTGTACTCTCTTTGCATAGTGTTAAAGTAGCAAGAGACAGAATAAACTGTTACATTACTTGGTTGTTGTGTCTTCCCTCTTCTGTGTGTGTGAATGGGAAATAATTCAGTGTATGAAAATTTGCACTGAATGTAGACTACGGGTTTCAGCTTTCTCCTCTTCTTCTGCTGTCTGTGCTGCCTTTTTAAAGGGACACTGTTGCTGCACTCTGGGCCTCATTCTGCCCAGGACGAAGGTGATTGATATAAAGAAAAATTAGCTTGATTCATTAGACCTAGTGTTTTCTTTTGAGCTTCATCAATAGATGAATTGTGAAAATTAGTTTAAAGTAGTGGTTTAGGAAATCTTAATGAAATTAATAACACTAGACTACAAAATATACACTTCAAAAATGTATGACACAAGATATAATGATTCATTATGCTAATCTAAGTAAGGTTTCAGGAAATCTGGTCAACTGTAGCCGGTACCCAACTAATTTGGTGGTCAATCAACGAATGTGTAAGTAACTGTCAATCAACATGAATTAACTGATGGTTTATTTAGAGTGAACTAATCACAGAGTCACAATGCCTTGAACATTTGTTAATGCTCAGAAATCCATGATACCTCCTTTGTTACTGAATGCAGATAAGCATATACTTAAGCTTATAATTAGTACTCTTACAACAAAGTGTTCCTCTCAAAATATTTAAAAAAATACCTCCAACAGCACCTGTACTGAAAAAAATCAGTTAAAAAATACAAG